>JAEAOA010001694.1:407500-495000 GCA_016746295.1 Potamilus streckersoni
ATATATACATACACATATATATATACATACACATATATATATATACATACACATATATACACACATATATATACATACACATATATATATACATACACATATATATATACATACACATATATATATACATACACATATATATATATACATATACATATTTTTTTTTTTTCGTGGAGTAGATTATACGCTATTTCGGTCACTCGGTCTACTCCGCTCCTGGGAGTTATGGATATCAGGGGGGAGGTTCCTGAGTTACCCTTGTTTATCGGTCTTGACCTATATGTCCTTATCATGGTGGGAAATCTTAGCCTATACAGTGCTTATAGGTTTCAGGATCCACCCAAGCTTGTGCTAGTATGAGTCCTAGCGCCTGTTTTATGATATGGACTAGGTATGATGTTTGCGAGTATTTTGGTGTTTGTATGAGGGGATGGGTTATTAGGGTTTCAATACCGGCTTATAGAATCCCTTTATTTGAATATTTTTAAGAATTTTCAGTAGGTATGATTCAGCTATCTTGTTGTTGTCATCCCTCTCCTCTCTGTTTGGTTCTCAGTTTTCTTCTTTGTGTTATATTACTTACTGAATAATAATGGATGATTCAGTTCTGTCGTAATTTGTTTTCGTAATTTGAAAAATAGTATTTATTTATTAATAGTTATGTGGTGCGTTTGTCCACAGCTGGTTCTATTTACGTCATTCGAGTGCCAGAGTTTGATTGGTTGGTGTAGAATTTGGTTTTCAATCCTTCTGTTAACTCAAGGTATCATGTTCTTGCGGTTTTAGATTGTGGGTTTATTCGGCCAATCAACTGTAGTCTTTGTTTAAGGCCCTATGTATTTCGCACTACCTAATTTGTAAGTTGGTATATTAATAAGCCCTGAATGTTGAAAGGGTAATTTGCTGTCGGTTGGAGTTTATTATTAATATGATTATTATTATTACTATTATTATTATTATTACTACCCCCAACTCTCATCTTCATCATCCAACCAATTATTATTATTATTATTATTATTATTATTATTATTATTATTATTATTATTATTTATTATTATTATTATTATTATTATTATTATTTATTATTATTTATTTTATTTTTTTTATTCTTAATATATTACTAAGGTCTACTGCTGCGATAAAGTATCTCTATTCAGCCCACACCCTAAGCACCCATATTGTGTATATATTTTTAAATTAAATTTATTTCCCTCAACCTTATCTGTATCTCCATATACTGGTTGTATGCTTAAATATATCTAATATGTTGTTTAAGGTTGAGTTGGGGGAGTAGTAACACTGTTCAATCTATATTTTGACTGTTTATATTATGTATATATTTTTAGTATAATATTTATTTTTTTTAAACTAACTGAGTATTCAGGTGAACCGCGGTTATTTATAGTGGAAGTCGAAACGGAATAAGATCTTTCACCAATCCCAACACGCGTCACAAAATTGAGTTATATATATATATATATATATATATATATATATATATATATATATATATATATATATATATATATATATATATATATATATATATATATTTGTGTGTGTGTGTGTGTGTGTGTGTGTGTGTGTGTGTGTGTGTGTGTATGCAGTGTATCCCCCTGGAGTGTAAAACTGAGGGTCAAAAAAACCCTTTGGTGTTAGAACTGGGGGTCAAATAAAAATTGTGGGGGTAAAAAAATGTACCGACAAATTTTCATCTAATCCATACTCTCTCTCTCTCTCTCTCTCTCTCTCTCTCTCTCTCTCTCTCTCTCTCTCTCTCTCTCTCTCTCTCTCTCTCATCTAATCCATACTCTCTCTCTCTCTCTCTCTCTCTCTCTCTCTCTCTCTCTCTCTCTCTCTCTCTCTCTCTCTCTCTCTCTCTCTCTCTCTCTCTTCTCTCTCTCTCTCTCTCTCTCTCTCTCTCTCTCTCTCTCTCTCTCTCTCTCTCTCTCTCTCTCTCTCTCTCTCTCTCTCTCTCTCTCTCTCTCTCTCTCTCTCTCTCTCTCTCTCTCTCTCTCTCTCTCTCTCTCTCTCTCTCTCTCTCTCTCTCTCTCTCTCATAAATAAAACCAAAAGGCACAATTAACACAAATGCATTATCCATTCAAAGGATACTTTTATTAGTTAATTTTCCTTTTAGTTTAAAGTCGTACTTTTAAGTCTCTTTATAATTTTTGTAGAAATATTATAGACCAACACATAACATATAAGCCAATGCAAAACTCCATATAAATAATTTTAACAAAACGACAGTTAATTTACTGCCTGTCATAAAACGTGTACTATCATCGGTTTCATTGTACTTCGTCTTAAAACACATTTATACAAAAATCAGAGGCTAATGGTTCGTCTTCTCTTTTAACAAGTTACACTTGAACTTTTCGATCTTTCTTTCGTTGCAGCAGTTAGAAAAATCTGCAACGAACACCTGAATTTGTAATCCAAATAATGGAATTGTCTCTGCAATTTTACTTATTTCTTTACTCTCAAAGAATGTTTTATGTAATAATGTATTCTAAAGATATCTTGTGGTGATCAAGGGCTGATTTTAAAAATTCTCAAACGATGTCACGTAAGGATTATTCACGCAATCACGAAGTCACACCGGTAATAACAATGCCTTGGATGATTCATATTCTAGTATAAAAAAACAACATTTTATCCGTTCTTTTTATTAAGGTCAGATCCACATTTACTCTTTCTTGTTTTGCTTTTTTCACTTTCTTCGCTAATGATTCTTAGTGCACGCTGTTTTCATCTCGAGATCACATTTTAAGGCAACAAGAATTGAGTTTAAACATCTGGACATCTTGCTCAACTCGATAGAATCGCGTGAGAGATGGCGAGATCGGGGGAAGCTACTCTGTCATAATATTGCCTAAGGTCTCACCGGACAGTTGTTTTGGCAAATTTTCATCCGACAATGACCTATCGCAGAAAAATGATCATAATTTTACAATAAAGATACAAATAAAAACTAACTAATGATTTTTGTTGACAGGATGCTTGTAAGATTCTGACTAAGGTATTAAGGTTAATTCCTTAAGCAACTGGTGGTTTTGATACTGAACCTATACTACCACCAACCCCTCTTTTTTTACATTCATTTTTGACAGAAAAGAGCTATTTTCAACCTGTTCCTGTGAGAAGCAGGCTCACAGAGTCAGTATGTACCTTATTGATCTTGAAAGTTCACTAGTACTATAACAAATTAACATACTTTTCATCACCCCTCAACCATGTAGATTTTTAGATATTTACCCCTGAAGCAGACACATGTAAATATGTAAGCCAAGTCGGATGCACATTTGCAGACTAAGTTACGCATTTGATCTCCAGTGCTAGTCTAACTGTGACAGGCAGTCACCAACAAGACAATCCATTTACAAGCCTAACGCAAAGAAAATGTAAACTATATTACAGATTTAGCTTAAGTGTCAGTTTATAAATGCTAGGGTTGTGATAATCAGGCTCATGCCTTCTACCTTAAAAATTAAGGGGGTGTCAAAATACGAAACTATCCAGTGAGACCTTACATTTTATCCGTTCTTTTTATTAGGGTCAGATCCACATTTACTTTTTCTTGTTTTGCTTTCTTCACTTTCTTCGCTAATGATTCTTATTTCACGCTGTTTTCATCTCGAGATCACATTTTAAAGCAACAAGAATTGAGTTTAAACATCTGGACATCTTGCTCAACTCGATAGAATCGCGTGAGAGCTGGCGAGATCAGGGGAAGCTACTCTGTCATAATATTGCCTAATGGCAGAGAGCATACGAAACAGGAAACCGGAAGAAGTATTCACGATGCCATCCCTACTGATGTATAAGGAGTCACGGTACTAATTCAATTCCCATAGTAAACATATGGAAACACCATCATATTTAAAATTCAATAACTTATAATTTCTGGGTACTGATGATCAAACCTATATTTCTCCATGCACAACTATCCTTGGTGCAAGCTTCTGTGTGGAGAATACCATATGAGCCGCGGCATTTTCTTGACCTACATATGGCCATAGTACACAATTAATTTCACTATATTTTCTCTACATTTGTTTCTCAGTACTGAACTTTCCACTGTGTGACAATCAATACAAATCATATGTTAATCTAAAATACCTTCAAAGATGACTTTACGGTTTAGTTCTTGTCAAGGGTTGACCTGCATTTTTTTGAGAGGCTGAATTGTAAACAAAACACCAGGCAACGGAACACAGAGTTCACTTCCGGATCATCACCATGACCTTATTACTCAATGTGCTCTGTCGCCGAAATACACACAGACAACCACACCATAAGCTCACATTTTAAAGAATAAACAATTGCCTTTAAATCCTTACCAAGAATGCCAAAATCTGACTCTAGTATCACCACCAAACTTTGACAGGAAAAAGTGATCTATAAATAGATTGGGACTACATTCTGAACTGGATATTATTAATTGTGTACTGATTCCATATGCATGAAGTCCATGTTATTGATTCAGCACCAAGCGAATCAAGTGCTACTTTCATTATTGAGTAATCCTAAGTCAAGTCTTTAAAAATACTAAAATTGCATCAATAGAAATTTGTCTATAATTTTTTTTAAATTACACATAGGATAAGCTTTCAAAAGATATTTTTAATAAAATTTTACTTTTCATTATTAACCAATTATGGACCACCAAACCCGTATATCCTCCATTTCTAGACTGGTTCACAGTTCTTCCATTGAATTAGTACCGTGTGTCCTATAACCAAATTTAAATTTTTTAGAAAGACGTATTTTACTTATTGACATTGAAACAAGATTGAAACAAAGAATTGGCCATGCTTGTGCAAAGATATTAGTGCAATGGCATTTTATGTGATACCACTGTATATAGTAAAATTGCATCCGCATTACATGCTGCTGTGTTGTAACACCCTTATTTTTGGATTTTTCTTGTTATTAAAATAATTGTTTTCTGCCTTTGTATCTTCATATTATCTTTCTATGGCATGCATGCTACACAAAAAAAAAACACAAACATGCTGACATCAACAAGTATGGCATCACAGGGTATCAAATTACATAACACATGGTATTTTCATTTCTTACTTGCTATTAGACAAGTTTTAAATGTTTTAAATTTCAAAATTGCATTTCTTTTCTTTCTGACTGTCACAGATATAAGATACAATGCATCAGTATTCCTCACATTGAGAGAAAACCAATAGGTGTGCCACATGAGAGGTCAAAATGATAAGAGGTCATTGCCCTTCTGTGACTAAAACAAATACACAACCCATGAAGCACCAGGAGATTCTGACAGTCCCAAACTAATTAAACTATCAACACATCTGATTTAGCACCCCCAAATCTTAACAAGAAGGTATAAAAGGCAAAGAAAGTTTTATTATACTGAAGAATTAAATAACTGAGTGCTACTTTTGACTATAAAACTATGGGAAAGGGTAAGGATGCAAAGAATAGATAGTCATTTCTTCAAGCCTGGTTATGTTTCTCACAACAAAGGGAAAAAATGTCCATCAACCCAAAAGACAAAGGCACTTGAGGTCTAAAATGTTCTACAGTGACTTGTTTATATTCAACCTTGACTTTGATGTGTATTTTATCCATGTACTTAAGCATTTGGCTTTTATGCATTTTTGTATTTCGTGTTAAATTTTAAAAGTCTTTGGAAATAAAACGTGTTCTAAAAAGTAAGAAAAAAATCTCTAGTATTATCTTCGTTTCAAAAGTGGCATTCCTTTCATTATGGCTGCCTATGCTGTCTGTTTTTCCTCTTCCACCACTTTCAAAGTCATCGACCAAAACATAGATCGTGCAAGTTGGGAGGCATTGTAACTTCGACATCCCTTTAACATGTTAATTGCTGGACTGAATGGTTCAGGCAAAACCGAATTTGTAAACCGTTTGATCGAACATAAATATCCTTTGATTGATCGTCCACCTCAACGTATAGTGTGGTGTTACAAAGAGTGGCAATCGGCGTACAGTTTCTGCGAGAAAGTCAATGCGATTCCATCGTGGTTGTGGAAGGCATTCCTGGCGAAAATAACGGGATCGTGTCTGACCCCAGTCAAATTCATCTGGTCATCTTCGATGTTAGGAGAAGACGAAGAAGAAATTAAACTAGTTTACGCGCAAAGGGCATGTTCGTAATGAGTGATATCACCCAAAATATCATCGTCAGTGATATCACCCAAAATGTGTTCAAAAGAGTCCATATTATCATTACGTGGTCTTGTTTAAAGCTCATGCGTACGACGATGCCACGCAAACCCCTCACGCCTATTTAGTCATGGATTTAAAACGACCCACGATTATTTGCTATTTCATACCCATTTATTTCACCAATGGTGCCAAGACGAGAACCTGCCGTGTACACGTCTCCGTCGACCTAAAAAAATCTATAAAAACTTCAGACACTTTTAGTCTGTCACATACATTGTCACATGACGTCCCATTTGGCTCGTATTCCTGTCAAATTTATTCATCTCTTGCGAGACATCAGTCGCAAACATGGTCCACAAAAACGTGTTCGTTTCTTAGAAGCCAGTCTCAGAGAAGTCTTGCGATGGTTGACGGTGACAACTCGTCAATTACTGTAAGGCGTCATTCACATTCCACATCAAACTAAATGCTGTTTTGAAAGAAACAAAGTAGTATTGACGCAACTGGCAGATCTCAGCATCGATACTCAAACCGAAATTTAAATCATTTTGAAACCTGGAAGTTGCGGCTCTCTACGATTTGTCATCATTCTGTCCATCTTAAAACTGGGTCCCAATCCCCAAAGTCATCCCGAAGAAAACGACCATTCTCCGACCCAAACGAACCCAGAAAAAAGGCAATGGTGTGAATACCAGGTTAGAGCCCCCCAAAAAAGAAAAGCCCCCAGAAAGCAGCTTCTACCCTCAAGAGAGGCACTTCGGCCATCCCCAAACCACGACCTTCAGTAATGATGACCGCGTCTCCAGTACCTCAAGTTCTTCCATTTCTCCGTTGCTGGTGATTCCAGCCAAACCCAATTTTACACGTGTCTTTCCAAATTTGATGAAAATAATGGAAATCCGTGTCTTTATGACTTCTCATTTAGCGGGGACACCCTCCGCCTCTTTAGCCAAAGCGGCAGCTGATTACAAAGTACCTGCCCCAAAATCAAAATCCAAGAGAGATTGGACATGTTACAGACTTTACTGGATTTCTCCAAGCAAGAATTGTCATGATTTACGCCTTGCGAACCCCTTCACAATGTGTCATACATGTCATGAAAATTATACGAAGAAACCACAATCAGTGCCGACGCATTCCACTATATAAAAAGACCTGAGATAAACGATAGGTGCCAGTGCTTTTGTGATACTAAACATCTAAATATGCCCCTTAAAAGAATTGCACACAACTACTATCGCCAGTCTCTTATAAAAAAATAAGATGAAAAAGAAGAAGACAGTCTCGTCGTTTGACCCGCATCCGAAAAAAAATTGCATAACGTTGGTTCCACAATTGGTTTAAACAAACTGTTCTGTACCTTCTGTAAATTCTACCTGAGACTCCTGAAGCGCTTGTAGTTGTTTCTCGCCAGAATCACGGCCAGGGAGAAATTTCTTACTTGCCTCTGGTCGCAGTCGAGCTAGTTTATCTGTACGAGATTCCATGTTTAGCGTAGAATTGCTCATTATTAATATTGTTGTTGTTGTTATAGCGTCAACATCATTTTTCAGCACAATATAGGCTAAACATGGCGGCCAGTATTAATGGTGGAGGAAGAGCCCTGGAAAAACCCGGTAAGAACCACCGACCCACGAGAAGCTACTGGCAGTCTTTCTCACTTATCAACGTTAACCGAGTCTGAACTCGATCTCAAGCAGACAGAAGCGAGATAGCAGTGATCCGTAACGGTCAGCGCTTTAGACCACTCGGGGCCCCCTATTATTATTGTAAAAATGATTTAATTACACCACCTGACTGCGTCGCTGCAGTAGCAGAGTTTGGGGGCTGACGACCAACATGTGAATGTCCCGGGTCGGTAAATAAATTTGACACTCAAACGTCAAGAGAAAAAATAATCCTGTAGTGGCACCAGTTTAGTGCAACCCGGTTAGAGATCTCGATTTAGATGTTTCGATGCTTGTCTGTTCATTTTCGTAGGAAGTATTATTTTCATAAATGGACTGCTCTAAACTATGGTTTGTTTACCCACCCACACCCTGCTGCTGCCACTTGCAACATAGTTGCCAATGTTCAGTAAGTGACGTCACGTATACAGTCCCAATACAGTCTCTATGTTCAAATTGTCTTGTTTGTATACAGGTCCGATATTTTGTCGCTATACATTCCATATGTTAAATTCCCCATGTTAAAACACTTTTTTTTAAACATGAAAGTCCCATTTTCCGTAAACAGCCCTCCACTCACTACTTAGAGCATATACGTACGTCCCTGCACAGTGTTTCCCCTGTCAACGCGTGTCTTATTCCTTCTATTAACACTCACTGTAATTAAATATTTTTAAACAGTTACACCAGGACAGTTCGTGCTCAGGAAGAAAAAGGAAGAGTAGAAGTAACCTCAATAAGTGAAAATATGTAATCGTGTAAAGAAAAGAACGATCACCATATAGACAAAGCAAACGTTTCTAAATCGTATATATTCGTTTATCTAAATTTTGTATCAACAGTAAATATTTACTAGTTTTGTAAGCATATAACGTCTCTGTACACTTCTCTTTTTCTAGTACTTACTAACGTATATTTTCAATAGATGCTCTCAAGGAACTTTCTGTATCGGTGTTAAATGTGATAAAGTATTTTACAAATAATATTGAGACGGTTCCATTGATTTGACAAAATGCATTTTAGATATTTCACATAATTCACTTCAATGTTGAGTGCAAATAGATATTTAAAGAAAAGAAAGATCAACACAGAGAAAAATAAGCATCCTTAATTCTGCATTTATATTTTTATGATTTTGTATCGATAGTAAATAGTTTCCACATGTATCAGTATAAACATTTCTATGTACCGTTTTTGCGATGTCGTCTCGTGTCTTGACCCTGTCTTTGAGCGTCATTTCCGGTTTTTTGACGTTTCCTTGGCGATATTAAGGTATGATAGCAACCAGGAAACGGCTATCAGCTTCTTTATCAGCCTTGTTTAATTGAACTCATATAATCCATTAAATACGACAACTAAGTTGTTTTTATACCTCCGATATATATATATATATATATATATATAAGCGCTGGGGAGCAGTCCTTATCGTTTACTATGCTCTATGAGTCTGTACAATTTCCATAAGTACAATATCCAAAGAAATTTCAGCCAAAGTACATGAAACTAAGATTAAAGTACGCCATTACTCTGTCTAACATGCACATTGCAAATGCAAACAACTTTACCTTCCACGTGTCACTCTCAAATGTTTATGACTGAGAGTGCTCCCTATTACTGATGGTGGCTGAACTGTTTCTTAGAGTAAACTCCCTTAGCATAGCATTAAGATACCTACTTTCATAATGTAAATATAAGCGTGACAATATACTAATTATTATATTTTAATAAAGACTTTGACAGATAGGTGAAGAAAACATTAGTAGTATTAAAAATAAGTAAGTTTCTAAAATAATAAATGGTTTACGATGCAAATGAAAATTATATCTGAACGGTAAAGTCACAGCTTACAGTTGTTCGTTACCAAGAAAATTTAGTCTAACTTGTAACAATATAACAGGTTAGACTCAATTTTCTTTGTTGCAAACCCCTGTGGGCTAGCCTCCACTTTTGGCTACAGTACATGTTATGTTATGCATAGAATGTTTTGAACAGGACAATGTCGTCTTACCAACTGTGGTTGTAAATAGTGTTTGCTATTAACAATATACTAGGTTAGACAATTTTCTTTGTAACAAACCCCTTTGGGCTAGCCTACAAAGCTGGCTATGTTATGTTACGCATATAATGTTTTGAACATGACAATGTCGCCTTACCAACTGTGGTTGTAAATAGTGTTTACTTTCTAATATAGAAAAATTCTCGACTTAAATTTCAGCATTTTATTTTGTCACTTGTAAGCCGGTTAACAGTGACCTTGTGTATACAGTACAAGATCTTGTCTGTCAGAAAACATCATAGTCACACAAAATAAAATGCATTTAGGAGCTCGAGAGAGAACAGTTGTTGCTTGATGACTGGTAATTATAGGATAACTAAATTAAAATATTTAACAAACTCATACTAGATCAAGCAACCTCTGTTTTATTTTTTTTTACCCTTTTTATATGATATCACTGTATCAAAATATTTCCAGTGTGGAATTTTCTTTTAGAAAAAGGTACTATGTACATACTCACTTATAAGCTAGGTCAAATTGCAACTAGGTTGACACTGATTTGTCATCACATTGTCCCAGATTAGGGTTTGTACTGTTAGGTTCTATTGATTACTCTGATCAACCTATGTAGACTAGATTTACCGACTCATTATGCCATGACAGATTTGGTTCTATGCAGTTTTCAATTAGATCCAACTTTACTTGAGTATATACAATATTCTGATTGTATTTTCATGTGTCACTACCATGATACTTGTCCATTTGGAAAAGCTCCATTGTCATAATGCACAATATGTTCATTAAAATGTTATTGTTTTTTCTTGTTGCAAGACTCCAAACATGAGTTGCAATAAACTACAAGAGCATTATGAAGCATGCATGGTGCTGAGTGGAGTTGGGAATGCACTCGGACGTAAAAAGTGGGAGCATTGTAAATCAGGAAGACAAATACATGATGAAGTGGAAAAGCTGGGAGGGTTGGAGAAACTGACAGTGAAATGTACCAGGACCTATCTTTCATTCTATCTTCCTATCTGTCTGTCTAATGAAAACAAAAACAAATTGGCAAAGAATATCATCTGGATACTATGGTATATTTTATAGCAACCAGCTCAACTTGTTGCTAAATTTAGTTTCATTCATCATGTCTGTGGATATGCAACAATAAACAAGACTTATGATGCTTATTGTGATTCATTTCATTTTGGGGAACTATGTGAAAGTGGTTACAAAATCAGAGAACTTAGGAAAAATGAGTTCTGATGTATTAGGAACAATTGATATGAGTGCTTCAGACAAATGCTTTCTTTTGGGAATGGGCACGTAGAGTCAAGGGTATTTTTTGTTGTAATTGCACTTGTTTTGAAAGAAAGACAATTTGTTTTCTTCTCAAATTGTGATTTATCAGCTAGAATTTATATGGAAAACAACAAAATTAAAGCCAATATATTTTTATACACCTGCAGCTAGGCAGAGTGTATTATGTTTTTTATGTTTTCCTTCCATATGTTCCAAATTTTTTTCCACACAATAATTTCAGTTTTTCACTTCCTATACTTACCAAAACATGTAATGCTGAACAAACATTCAGAAACAGGCAACGTCACCTTTTTGTGTTGCAGAAAGAACAAGCTTTACTAATATTGCCATTAAAAATTTGAATGATAGATGCTTCCAGGCTGGACCACCTAGAGTAAGGTTTTGGATTTTATTGTTAAGCTTGGGCAAAAACAAAGACTGCTTGGTGTTTTGTTGTTGTTGTTTTTTGTGTGTGTTTAGTGTCATTGTTATGTGCATGATATGCTGTATATAATGGCCAGTTTAACTAGTGAAGGAAGAACATGGGAAAACCCCAGCAAGAACTACCAACTCATGGGAAGCCACTGGAAAGATTTTTCACATAACCACATTGGCCAAATCTGAGACTGAACCTATGTGGACAGAGGTGAGATGGCAGTGTTCAGTAAAGGTGAGCACATTGGACAACTCAACTACCTTGTGCCCCTGCTTTGTCTTTAATTTTATTAGAATGTAGTTTGCAGTCAATAAAGAAATTGACTCATATTTGAAGAGCAGTTAAAAAGAACCATTTTTCACTAATAGGGCTTAAGGAGAATAACCTGGTGTTTATAAAGAAGCTGATTGATGCAGTTAAATAAGGTATATGAGCACACAGAAGATAGAGAGGAGTGGGTAGCCATAGCAGTGAATATATATATATATATATATATATATATATATATATATATATATATATATATATATATATAACAAAACTTTTTTTAACTGTTCATTTCAATAGATTGTTCAGCATCTGCATAAAAAAATGCTTGACAACATTTAAGTGTTTTGCATAAAAGCATTGTCCTAAAACTTTTGGCATGTGCTTTATAGCTACAGTTTATAAATGTAATAAGAATAGGACTCTTTAGTGAGATGCAATGTACCAAGTATTGAAGCACAAAACTGCATCAGTTTTGGCATATTGTTTGAACCACAACAAAGCAGTATGTAGGTGAAACTGAAAAGAGTTTACTCTTAAGAATGGAGGGCACTGTTTTCTACATGCAACAAATAAAATGGCTGTCTGAACATTTGAATACAAACTAGTAAAGGTCATAAGGGTGATTGAGTACTAATAATCCCTTCTGATCTAAAAAGGATTAAAAGATAATAAAAAGATTATGGATTAATCTTATAAGAGCATAAAATATTTTGAAATTCCACTACCATAATACTTTGATCATATTCTTGTACCTTTTTATATTTCTCTTTTCAGACCTGTTATTTATCATCTTTTTGTACTTGGGATATATTCTGTCTTGTAATCTATCAATATAACAATCATTTTTTCCATCTGTCTTTCTTTTAACTTCATGGGTCTGTCTGCCTGTTGATACATTGAATCATTCACAGATTGATCCATTGATCTGCATATTTCATTAATTTAATCAATCTACTTAACTGTGGAATAGATCTTTATATACTGACCTGTCTTATACAACAGCAGATCTGAATCTGTAATGTTCATGAAATCATGACTTAAAAGGGGTTAAATATTTCAATCAATAAGTGCCTGTTTTAATGGTTGCAAATTTAGATATCTCAGTGGCAACAGGAGGGGTTATGTAAATAGTTTGAAAATTGGTATTCATTTGTTGAAATTGATATCTCTGTTCAACTTACTACAGATGTTTCAATTCTAAATTAAAAAGAAATGAATGTTTGCATTAATAGCATTCTTTTGTTGAACCAGTAGTACAGCATGCACACATTGTGCTGAACCATTGACCGCAATGCCAGTCCAGTGATGACATCATAATATGTCATACTGAGTCTTACTGTTGATGACATTAGAATATTGTGTCCTACTAAGTCTCATTGTTGATGACATCAGAATATTATGTCATACTGAGTTTCAGTGTTGATGACATCATAATATTATGTCTTAATGAGTCTAACTGTTGATGACATCATAATATTTCATACTTAGTCTCACTGTTGATGACATCAGAATATTATGTCATACTTAGTCTTACTGTTGATGACATCAGAATATTATGTCATACTGAGTCTCACTGTTGATGATATAAGAATATTATGTCATACTGAGTCACATTGTTGATGACATCAGAATATTATGTCTTACTGAGCTTCACTGTTGATAACACATGCTCCAAAAGAAGAGGTATCTATTGTACAAGTGAAATGCATTGTAAAGGGAGACAAACAGGCTCATATTAGAATTACAATTGCATGTATGTGATATACAGCGAGTATTGTATCCATCTTTCATAAAAACACCTCATATATTCAGCTGTTATTGATGTAGTCTCATATTTGTGTTATTAATGTAGTCTCATATATTTGTGTTATTAATGTAGTGTCTCATGTATTCATGTGTTTTAAATGCAGTCTCATGTATATATGTGTTATAGATAGTCTCATGTTCATCTGTTATAATGTAGTCTCATGTATTCTTGTGTTATTAATGTAGTCTCATGTATTATGTTGTTAATATAATCTCATGTATTCATGTGTTATAAATGTAGTCTCAAGTATTCATGTGCCTTTAGTGTAGTCTCATGTTTTCATGTGTTATTAATGTAATCTGTGTTCTGCTGAGAGCTGCCTCTTACAAATTATGATAAACAATTACTAATCATGGCTTCTTTTTAGAATTGAGAATTTTATTCATTTCAACAAATCAAAGCAATATACTTTCTGTAAAACCCATGATTGGGAAAAACATTTTAAACTCAGTTACTGTATTTACTTGCTATAAATTGAATCCAACTGCAAACTGCACAAACCAAGATCTGCCATTGCTTAATTGTTAGGAGTAATAATTAGAACAAACTGGTGCATTTATTTCATGGCAAATCAGTATCTTTGATTGCAGTTGGGCTTGACTACAAGCAAATACAGATGTACACAAAGAATGATAGAGACTAAGTATGAGAATGGAAACATTAAAACTATCTTAAATATAGTGCATTCTCTAGGTCTATGATCATCCATTATATTTTTATTTAATAAGACAAAAACTGGTTTACATTGTTTGAGACTATGAAACATTTACATCAAGAGAAATTCACAGTTAAATTTCACTAGTGAAGAGACAGTGCCACAAGTACTTGTAAATCTAGATTCTATGTATTCCTTAATTCAAAGTAATACCATCTATATCTCCCCTTCCATCCATCCATCCATCCATCCATCCATCCATCCATCCATCCATCCATCCATCCATCCATCCATCCATCCATCCATCCATCCATCCATCCATCCATCCATCCATCCATCCATCCTTCCTTCCTTCCTTCCTTCCTTCCTTCCTTCCTTCCTTCCTTCCTTCCTTCCTTCCATCCATCCATCCATCCATCCATTTATTTAATAAAATATTGTTGTACAGCTGAATTGCAAGTGCAAAGTTTGGAGATTGTTCATGGTACAATGAAATTTCTATTCTAATATTTCATCTTTTGTAGTATCTGTGTCAATAATTTCATGAAGTATGCAAAATTTAGGAAATATTGTATGATATTTACATTATACTTATAATAGTAGTATTTTTCAGCACCTGATTGGAATGTTTTTGATGACGCTCTCATGCATTTGGAAACAGCTGAAGGTAAGTAAAAATCGTTGAAAGGAAATTTGTAAAATATGAATAATAAGTGCATAATTATAAAACAAATCTGTGACATGACAGTTGTCATAGGTAAATAATGGTTTTGTGAGGTGACAGTTGTCCTAGATAAACACTGGTTTTTTGAGGTGACAGTTGTCCTAGATAAACACTGGTTTTGTAAGATAAAGGAGTTTCTGAGCCTTAGGCTTCTTAACCTTGACCTTAAAATACCAGAGTTTATATTCAATGCTTGAAATCTGATTTATTTTCTAACATATTTCATAAAAGCTTTATCATACAGTGATGAGAATATTTTAATTTATAAACACTCTGCTACATATCATTTACTACTAAGGGCCTGGAGTTTTTGTTTTATCCATTCAGAAAATTTTATAAGTTAGTGTGTGCTTTCAAGTGCAATGTTATGAACCAATAAACACCATATTTACTGTATATATTGGGAGACAATGACATGATTATTTTTTTCCTGTTCCAGAAGTTATGAATGACTTTATATTGAATTTGTGCCCTCCCAACTGCACATTGCAATAAAATGGACATAGAAAATAATTGTCTTATGACAAAAATGGAACCAACCTTGTTTTGTTATCATTCATAGCTTTTTTATCATGAGCATTAAAGAATGGAATATATACATGAATTATATATATATATATATATATATATATATATATATATATATATATATATATATATAGCTTCCATACTGTAGCATGTTGCATATTTATATATAGCTTCCATACTGTAGCATGTTGCATGTGTCCAATAACACATGACACATTGTTTATTGACACAAACATTGAGAAACAAGTCATGTTCGGTTGGCTCAAAAAAAGGTTTCAATAGAATGTTATCTGACTGAAAACTGGATCCAACAAAATCGAACATGAGAGGGAAATAATCAACCAATGTCTTAAAGACAACTTTCATTCATGCATGACATGGTGTTAGGTGCAAAATAACCAACACTGAATTAAATCCAGGTCATCTATATGACAGTATCTTGCAAATAAAATCATTTTTTGAAAACACATTCACTTGAGTACAAGTGACAATCCTTTTACTAGCACAGGTTTCAAAAGTATCATTAAAGCAAGTTATTGCTGTGTATATTATTTATCAGCAGAAATGAATACCCATTTATATTAATTATAACCAGAGATATTGGGCACATAGAAACCTGGGTGGTGAATAAACAAAACTGGCAGTGACCAGTAAACTCATTCTTTGAACTTACTGATGGGACTTCAGAGACAAAGGTTAGTTTTATTACAAATTGAGTTCATTTCAGTTTGACCTGAGTGACGTTTTTAATTTTTTTATTTCATTGACATAAATAAGTAATGCTAGAAACATTGTATATAGTTGCTGACCTGCTGACCTTGTTCCAAAATCAGTGACAGTTTTGGTAAACAACCTTTTTATTTATTTTTTAAAATCTTTCTCAGTGTAAGAATCGTTAAGTCAAGGTCATATCTGTACTAAGTGACAAATAGTATAAAAAACTTTTATTTTTACCAGAACAGTAAAATTTTGACCCCCATTCAGGGATCTGTTTTGTATCTTAATTAATATACAACTTGTTTTTGAGAGAAAGTTTGTTAATTGGACTCCAAACAATTGACACGTTAATAAGTTGTTATTATGTTGTTACCAGTTTGGGTTGCAATTTCATTTTCTTCACATTATTGAATTTAAGTGATTCTTTTCCCTAGAAATACACAAGTACTCTGACAAAATTTTTAATATTATGATTTCTCTTTTTTAATTCTTGGGTTTTTTTTGGATTTGATTTGAAAAACTGTAAGTTATATTTTTCTTAACTTTTTACTTTGTATTTTTGGGAAATAAATTATTTGTTATATTTTACAAAGCTTGATGTTTTCACTCTTTTCTGTTACATATTTCAAGAGCATAGACTCATAACAGAAAATTGGGTGCTGATATATGAATTTTGGCTAGAATATTTCAGAAAACTTTTGGGTTTTTTAAATTTAAGTTCCCCTAGTTTCATAATTTTTAAAATCTCAAGTATTATTTCACATTTAGAAATCTTTTGTGAAATTGCTAGGCTTTTTAACAATGTCATAAAGTGGAGATCTTTCTTTCAGATCCTACCCAAGAACAGTTATGTTCTTGAAAAAATAAAGTTTATTTGCTTCAACTTGCCAAAAAATATGATCTTTCTGAAACAAAAGCTTCTTTAATGAAGCAAGAAATACTAACCAGTTTGGTTCAGTCTTTGGTGGAAAAGAATGTTTTGGATAAAAGTTAAGATACAAAATGGAATTAAAGTTAATAAAGCTTGAACTTTAGGAAGAGAAAAAAACAAATGCAAATGCAAGTGGAAAAAGAAGAGAAACAAATGCAATTAGATAAAGAGAAAAGAGTGAGGAGAATGCAGTTGCAGTTGAAAAAAGAAGAGAGAAAAAACAAATGCAGTTAGAGAAAGAAGAGAAACAAATTCTGTTACAATTGGAGAAAGAGGAGAGAGATGCAAAGAGAAGGAAGAAAGGGAATATCAATTTAGATTAATAAAATTAGAGCTGGAAAGTAAAAAGTGCATTCCCACATTACATTCAAATTTAAGTTTTGATGCTACTAAGAATATTAGGTTAGTGCCCCCTTTTAGAGAAGAAGTAGACAAATATCTTCCTCTTTTTTTAAAAAATTGCTGAAATTTGAAATGTTCAAGGCAGTGTGTACTTACTGGTAATGGTAGTTATATTTACAATTCCTTGTCACTACAGCAAAGTGTTGACTATGATCTGGTTAAAGAATGCATCTTAATGAGTTATGAGTTAGTCCCTGAGGCTTTTCAGCAACAATTCAGGAACTAAACAAAAATATATGGACAAACTTGTGTCAAATTTGCAAAGGAAAAAGAGCTGTTTTTTGATAGATGGTGTTTAGCTAAGAAAGTTGATCAAGATTATGAAAATCTCATAAAACATGTATTACTTGAAGACTTCAAGAATTGTGTCCATAGTGACATTAAGATTTATCTTGATGAGCATAAGGTCTAAACCTTGGAAAATTCTGCTCATACTGCTTCCTTAGCTTATAAAATTTCTTTTGCAAGCAAGTCTTTCACTCAAAGTCTTATGGTAAAAAAGTATTTCAGCCTAATACAAGCCCTTCTAAATTTCAATCTGGCACAATATTTAGAAATCAAGTTTCTGGTAAGCCTGTTCAGAAATCCTTATCTCCTCTTACGAGAACTTTGCAAGAAGAAAGGACACCTTATTTCTGATTGCTTCAAATTGAAAAATAAGCATCAAAATCAAGACAGACGTTTTCAAACCCCTCTTATTTCATATAGGTCAAAGTCATAGTGATGTATTGAAAGCAATACATTTGTTTGGTCTAATAAACACAAATATGATTTTATTATGTAGAATTATGAACCATTCATGTCGAAGGGTTCTACATCACTCTTGGGTGATTCATCCAGTCCCATCCATATTAAAATTTTAGGGGACACAGGATCTTCTCAGAGTCTTTTATTATTAGGTACTTTGAGTTTTCTTAGAAGTCTTCTTCTAATTAGAGTGTTTTTCAGAGAGTAGAGTGCAACTTTGTTAATGTTCCTCTCCATTGTGTAAATTTGTCATTAGATTTAGTCTCATGACCCATGACAGTCAGAACCGTGTATTCTTTACCTATTGAGGTCATTCATTATTTTACTAGGTTATGACCTAGCTGGAGATAGGCTTGTGGATAATTCATTTTTAACTGACAAGCCTTGTTTGGATCAGAAAGCTAATCCTATTGAAAATGAATTCCCTCATTTATACCCAGCTTGTGCAGTTACCATAGCTATGGCAAAGAACGCTCTTGAGAATAATGTTGATCAGGAAAATATTCCTTTAGGTAATACATATATTGGTCAGGCTTTTGATGAGGTCACTTTCACTCCTTGTTTGAATCAATCAAAAGGTGTTGATCACAGTTATCCTCTTTTAACTACTGATTCTGTCTATTCTAATCAGGGTGACAAATGACAATCACTTGTCATCAAACAGGAAAAAGATCCTGAGATCTCCTGTTTGTTTCGAAAGGACACTAGTGAAACTGAAGACACAGAAGTACCTGTTTGTTATTTTATTAAAAAGATGGGATTCTTTTGAGAAAATGGAGACATTGTGAGGTACATGTACCTGCTGATGATGAGTGTTCAGTGATCTATCAAACTGTAGTTCCAAAATTGTACAGACAAGAAATTCTTAGTCTTTGCCCATGAAACCCCTTGATTTGTCATTTATTGATTAATAAGACTTATCACAAGATCTTGAATCACTTATGTTGGTCAAAAATTAAGAGTGGTGTTTATAAATATTGCAGATGTTGTCATTCTTGTCATATGGTAGGAAAACCCAATCAGAAGCCAAATAATGCTCATCTGCAACCTATTCCTGCATTTGAAGAATCATTTAACAAAATAATTATAGATTGTGTTGGTCCCTTACCTAAGACCAAGTCAGGCAACCAATGCTTATTGACCATTATGTGTGTGTCAACAAGATTCCCACAAGCAATTCTTTTGAGAAATATTAAACTAAAACAATGGTAGAAGCTTTGATGATTTTTTTTTTACTCAATTTAGCCTTTCCAAGTCTGACCAATCTGATCAAGGGTTAAATTTTATATCTGGAATTTGCCAGCAATAATGAATTAGGCTTCCAACAATTCAGATCATCTGCCTATCACCCTAAGAGCCAAGGGGATTTAGAATGATTTTATCAGACTTTCAAAAATATGATTCAGTCATATTGTTTTGATACAGTTGAAGATTGGGTTGAAGGCATTCATTTACTATTGTTTCCTGATAGGGAATCAGTTCAATAACCTTTAGGATTCAGATCCTTTGAACTGGATTATAGTCACACTGTGCATGGACTATTCCAGTTATTAAAAGAGAAATTTATTTCCAATGAAGATACTGAAATCAATCTCTTTTATTATATTTCCAATCTTAAGTAAACATTGTCAATGGCATGAGGTTGCAAGAGTTATTCTGCACCCTATTCAGTCAAAAATGAAATTAAGGTAAGATAAAAATACAAAGAAAGGAGTTTTCAGCCTGGTGTTAGAGTTCCAGCTCTCTTGCCTGTACCACAAAATCCTCTTCAAGCAGAGTATTATGGTCCCCACACAGTTTAAAAGAAAGTAAAAAATTTTAATTAGATCATAAATACTCCTGGGAGGCAAAAACAAAAACATCTAAACAATCTGTTGATGCAAGTAGTATTGGGGTTGGATCAGTGTTGATTCAAGAAGATAAAAATGGGGTTATCATTCAGTGTGCTTTTTTTTCTGAGAAATTAAATAACCACCAAAGAAGTTATTCAATAATCAAGAAGGAATGTTTTGCTTTGATATTGGTATTTCAACATTTTGAAGTTAAGATTAGTTCAGCTCATTCTTTGATTATTGTGTTTATTAATCACAACCCCCTTGCTTTCACTGGCAAGATGAAAAACAAAAATCAGAGATTATTAAGGTGGTGTTTGTTGTTACAGGATATAATATTTACATTAGTCACATCAAGGGAAAAGACAAGTTAATAGCAGATGCACTTTCTCATATATAGAAATACTTTTTTGTATACTTTGTATCATTCATAAGATTTCTTATGTTATTTTTATATAAACTTCATGTATAATTGACCTATGTTAGAAAGAAAGCTTTATTATATAAATCATTCTTTTTCTTTTATGATGCGACATGTTATGTTTATTTATTTTAATTATTTGTTTGTTAGTTTTTAATTTTTAAATTCCATTACATGCCATTGTAATGTAACATTGTTTACTGGATTTGGTTTTATCAAAAATTGAGTTCCGTTCTGTTTGACCTAATTGACTTTTTTATTATTTTTTATTTCATTGACATAAACAAATAATGCTAGAAACATTGTATACATAGTATAACAAATTTCTCTTTTTTCCAGAACAATAAACTTTTGACCCTCATTCAGGAATCTATTGTGGGTAAATGTGTATTTTATTAAAAGACAGAGAAAAAAGAGTATTAAAGCTATTGTTTTAGGTAATTAATAAGCTGGATTTCAAATGGTGCTGAATAATTTTGACTTGAAAATATGATACAGCCATCAACTTGAATCCAGATGATATGTAAGAAATGAAAATATCCCAGTATTTTCATTTCACAGGTTGAACCTGAAGCTGACACTGTTTGAAGAAATAAAATTTAATTTCTGAAAGCTGCATTGAAATACAAAATATGCTAATTAGGTTTTATTCAAATTTGAATTGGCCAACTTTGTTATGTCTCCATATTAGTTTAATTAAATTAAAATCATTTCTGTCAACTGGTCAAAAATGTCAAATTTTGACAGGTTGCTAAATATCTGATTTTGACTGTTTGCTTGTTAAGTATATTTTGCTAACAAACAACATAGACTGAAAATTCAACATCATAATTCTGAATAAAAATATGATAAGAACATCAGCTATAGAATGAAGGCTTTTTTTAATTTTGGATCACAATAAGATGAATAATACTAGTATACCTTTAAGAAGATAACATAATGTGAGAAAATGAAATTTTTGAAGAAAAAAAATGGAGTGAAACCAAAGAGAATGTACCTCCAAAGTGAACACTTCTAGTGTACATAATGAGTTTTTCAAAACAATATTTTGATGAAGATTAATTTATTAAATTTACCAATCTAAATTTGCTATAAGCATACAGTGACATTGAATTTTTATATTAAATATGGTACAGTAGTTAGGGATTACAAGTAACATGCTTATGTTATTAAGTTAAGTATTGAGTTTGGGAGGCAACACAGCTTTAAGTTAACTTGATTATTTTTTTTTCCAGCTTTGGTGAAGTGGGGTAATGATTATGACCAGAAGAGGGATAAGGAAAAACATTATGCCAAGCATGTTGAACATTGCAAGAAGGGCAAAACATGTCAAAAACCTGGTAACTAATATTCTTAAAGTTAATTATCTTACACCTATCCCACCACATTTTGACTGAGATGTACAGTGTGGCACTGCTATAATTTGGTATTTGGGTCCATATAACCTGAGTGTGTTATAGATCTGAACTGTGTTATAACCAACAAGTCAGTGAACTGAAGAAAATTATGCATTTACCTAAAATATTGCAAGCAGTGGAAAGGGTAATAAAAGTAGTTGTATAAACAAGTGCTTTTGATTAAATAAAGACCAACTGGTCTGAAAAATACTTGCATATTGACAACTTATATTTTTGTAATACAATCTGTAATCAGTGAAGTACTGTATTTGTATACAATAAATCCATGAAATAGAGTATAGATCACATGTTATAAACTATATGTATGACTGGTGCCCCATTACAAAACAACAATAACATGTACTTTCAAAATAGTGTTCCTCATTTTGATCTATATCTGATTGTCACTTAAGAATTCACTACATTATTGTCACAAGTAGCACATGGATATAGCTGTTTGCATGCTACATGTGTATGTACTTTAATTGGACTAGATTTTGGTCACATAGAGACAGTGTCAGCTTATTAAGTCTACCAAGGGAATGAGGCTATTGATAGGGAAATGAAAACATGTAAACAAATAAAAAAAGTTTGACAACCATCTTTACGAGATACCCCATCTTCAATTAACTTAATGGCCATATATTAATGGTAGCAACTGTAAGTATACATTTTTTCCTGCAAAAATGAAACTGTCATGACACAATAAACGTGTTCCAGTCACTTTGGCAAATGCAACAATCTATCATATTCCATTGCTTTTATTTTAGTTTTGCACTGACTTTCTTTGATGAAAGTTCATTTTTATTTGAAGATTGTAGTAGCTTTGATGAAGGGTGCATGTGTTGTTGAAGTTACCACTAAAGGAGAGCTTTCGAGGACAAACAGATGTCTGTTTCTTATTGTGGCAGAAACATCAAATAATAGAAGAACATTAATTGACACTGATTATTTTCATTTGCTTAATATTTATTGAGAACAATTGGTGCTTCAAAGGTAATAAGCTTTCTTTGAAGTTTCAGCAAACATTTTTTGTGTACATTTTAACAACAAAAGGAATAAGCCATCATTTAGTCAATTATAGCAGTTACCTTTTATGCCTTCGAAAGTTGGTAGCTTGTAGCTAGTCCCAGTAGCATAGCTACACCACTAAGTAGATCTCTAGTTTTGTTTTGTTTTGTTGTTTTGGTTTCTTCCTTGACACTTTTGGTGGTGGAGTAATGCTGCCTTCCATGCAGGTGTCAGAAATGTTTATTAAAAAAATGCCAACAGATGATGAATACAAGGGTGTTCTGTTCTGTTTTTATAGGGGTTTAATTATATGAGGAAATTTACTTACCATCTGCATAGAGAAATCAGTCAAAAGAAATATACTAATTACTAGCGAGCAGCTGATAATCTTATACTATTTCATATGAAAGATCCATTATGAGATAGTACCTCATCTGGTTGATCTCTGCTACAGAAATGTCATGTTTTTTTTAAAATGCAGAGATCTCACAGCATACAGTGCTCAGGCCAGATGTCAGAATAAGTGGATTATGACATAGCAGTGTACTGTTAAGATGGTTTGTCAATATGAACATAGAATTTGTATCTAATAGTAGACAAATTCCAGTGCATTTTAAATCAAGTTTGTTTCTTCCTTTAATAATGATTCTGAATTTCTTCATTCCAAACCTTAAGTTTCAGCAGTCAATAATGTGACGGTGAAAAGAAAGTCACCATATGGTATATTTTGTCACCTGTATGGTTTGTGTGTGTATGTGTGTGATTTAGATTTTTAACATAGCTTTAACAATATCTCAGTCATATCGCTATGATGTCTGAAGTGTACCAATTTATAGCGATGTTTAGCGATGGGGCATCAAGCCACAGACATGGATCATGTTGTCCCACCCACTCACATTATCCTGACACCAGGCCAACCAGTCTTAACACTAACCTCTTAATGCTGAGCATCATGTGATGCAGCTGTTCGTACCATTTTTGTATGTCTTTGACTCAGCCAGGTTTTGAACCTGCAACCTCCTGCATCTGAGGCGGATGCTCTGACTACTAGGCCACCAGAGCAGTTCGCCTGTAAGGAATATAAATCACAATTTGCAACATTGGTGAATGCCAGCAGTATCTATGAATAAACATTTTTGCACATTATTTTCATACTTTTAAGATGAAAACCATTTTCTTCAACTACAAGAAAAATACATGTATATGAAATTGTAGGAGACATGCCACAATTGTTTCATATTAGAATTTATTCACGTTCTCTTCCCCAAAACTGATAATAAACATTTTACACATTACTTTTTCTACTTTTCAGAAAGAAAAAAATTTTGTGTATGAGAAAAGTACATGTATATGAAATTTTGGGAGCAAAGCTACAATTGTGTTTTATTCAAATTCATGTTATAATGGAGAATGTTATAGCATGGTCACACAGTATGTAGTTTAAAGCCCACAATCTACCAACTTTGAGAATACCAGATGTTTTAAATGAATGCCCAGATTTTCATAATTTCCTGGGTTTTATAAAATGTATAACTTTTAATTATTTTTCAGGTTCTGAAGGCAGTGCAGTTAAAAGGTAAGTAACTTGTCATTCTGCTCTGTAATAGGGTTAGTTCCCCCTAACATTGTGCATGTACATTACTTTAAAGTAGAACACAAAATGAAATTAAATATATTCGTTTGTTATAATTTTAAACAAGCCACAACAATTTGCCTCAAAATCATGCATTCCTTAACACCAGTGTAAATGTGTTGTTCATTCATTGCTAATAAAAGTTGTTAATTACTTTTTCAAAAATGGAATTTTAAAAAATCTATCTCCAGGGAAACTGATCACAAACTAGCCAAAATCCTAAGATAACTTCAACAGTCTTATGCAAGGCAATAGAGTGTAGTAGTTGTTGTTCAAGACTCATTTCTAATTTACTAAACTTACAAAAAGTAGGGTTGTTCCATTTGTATGTTTAGTATGCAAATGAACATAATGGGCTTTTCTTTTGTGATGGTAAATGGGCAAGCAGCAAACAAACACCTTAAGTATTGTCAGTCAAAAAAGTAATTTGTGGAACTTTAGTTATCTCTGACTGACAATTAACTCTACAATCTGTCTAGAAGACAAATTATTCCAAAAGTATAAATGATCAAATGTGAAGCTCTGTGAAGCATTACTTTTTACTGTTTAGATAGATTATAGGTTAAACATGATTGTATTATAGCGATTGGGAGTTGAAACTTGTATGGTTGTTTGGGACAGGCATATATGAGAAACATACAATGAGTAAGAAATGTAGGTTTATATCTATCCAGCTATATATGTGGTACATATCTGAGTCTGGGGTACTTTAATAAAGATAAAGATATCCTGAAATCCCTGCATTTATCAGACATGTCCAGCAGATCAAAGATTTTCACTATCATATATTCTGAGCAACTGGACATCAGTCATAGAGTGCTCAAGTATAATCATATAAGCTTGTCTTTGATCTGTTTATCCATTAAATTTCCATACAAGTACCTTAATATAGTAGAATTCATAGGTCATTATTTCTATTTTAAAGACTGACCTTTTTTTAGACTAAGCTTATTATAAAACTGAGAAAGCCTTGTTTAAACATTGTTTCTTTTTCAGACAGTTGTTGCTTATTTGATCAATTGTTATGTTTTCCTAATTCTCTAAGCACTCCTTAGCTATACAAGTTTTTTACCAAAACTTGTCCTAATGCCAGTAATTGAACAATTGCCTCAGGGTCTTTACTATAGACCTTACATCTGTCTCACTCAACATGTGATTTATGTCAAGGTGTGTCAGTATAAAAAACAGCAGCTAACTTTTATAATTCATTCAGACTTTTGGGGCTGCCTGAACTGATAAAAAATACCAGTCTGACTTAACAGGAACTGCCAGTTAATGAGGTGCTACATATTTTTGAGGTAGTAATTCAGTTTGTTGTCATTTAATAATTAATTTTTGTATGCAATAGAATGGAATAAATACTGTTTTGAGGTGAAATTTGGAAAGAAAAAAAATGAGTTCCAGAGGAAACCAGTTAATCATGGAATTATTATGGTAATATTAATGCTGCAGCAAATCTGGAACCTAAATTTGTACTTTTTCTGGTACATATTATAATTAAGTATATAAATGCTTTTCTTTTCATTGCAAATATTTATATATCCTTTGAATGTTTTTATATTAAATTTTTATATTAAATTAAATTTTTTAATTTTACATTTATTTAGTTGCCAAATTGGCAACAGCCAATAGAATTTTAGGATCACACACAGACACACACACACACACACACACACACACACACACACACACACACACACACACACTGGCTTCAGCAAGGGATTGTGCATATCAGGGATTGATTGTGATATACTGAAAATAAAAAGTGCAGACATTATAACTAGTCTAAGACCTTTCAGCTGTAATTGAGTTTTTGTCAGAGGCAATTTTAAAATACTGATCAACAAGACAAGATATATGCAAAGCACTGAATTCAAACCAATTAGGTGTGACATAGAAAATTTGCTACTGTGGTATTGTTTGCATTGTATTTTTACTCCATGCAGATTGATTAGCAATGTGTGTGTGTGTAGATTTGGAGTTTTAATGTAGATTTAACATTTTTTCAGTCATATTGCTACAATATCTGCAATGTGGCAGTTTATAGTGATGTCTTGCACTGGGGCATCATGCTGCAGATATGTAGAATGATGTCCCAACCATTCACATTATCCTGACACCAGGCCAACCAGTCCTAACACTAACCTCTGCAGAGTGCCAAGCGAGGCAGTTGTTAGTACTATTTTTATATATCTTTGGTTTGACATTGCCATGGATCAAACCCATGACCTCTCACATCTGAGGCAGACATTTTAATCACTAGGCCACCAGAGTGCTCTTATTGGTAATCTGCCTCCTCCAAAATTATGTACATGATTCAGCTTATATAAATGCCCCTCTCCCCACCAAGCCACTCTGCTTTTAACTTTAAGAAAGTTCCATCTTTTGACATAGATATATCCAGTAAAGTAGTTGAATCAATTAAGCACAATTTACATTCTTTAACAACTTGATTCTACATGACATATCCTAGGATACACTAATTTAGAAAAAAAAAACAATGCATTACTTACAGGTACCATACCAGCTTGTCCCTTTGTGACTCTACTCAATATTCATGTATATTTCAGCAGGAAAATTAAATCAGCTCATGCTGTGTCTTGTTCCCAGATTTTGAGTGAGGTTGCTATTTTTGATTTGAAGAAGAAAAGAATTTTTTCTTGTAAACTATGTTTCTTCAATAATACATACCTGATGCAAATACACAAAACTCTCCCAGTCTTTCCAAAGAGATAGCATGACTTCCACTTTAGTAATTACTGAAGTATTCATGAGATAGGCACCAATCACTCTATTTCTCCTATATTTTAGTTCTTTACATTGAATACATTCCCTGGTCACACTAATGTTTTGAGATAATTTCTATTACCCCTTGATGAAAATGTTGGCTTTCTTATATACAAAAGGGAAGAAACATCTACCCATGATTACCTCATTACACTGCCACTATATGGCTACCAAGTAACTGGTTGTTTTCCAGTTTAAGCACTTGCAGTAATGAACATCATCCATGAAACTCCTACAGGGTCTTTTTTATTTTGATCCATTCATAAAAAAAATCATGTAATAGATGTCTTAAGGTATCAGCAGAGGTACTGGTAGTCTTATTTCTGATTATCAGTGGCATTTTTTTCATACATTTCTAACTTTATGGACTTCATTTATCTGACTTGGTAAGTTGCATTTTGTATTGGTACTTATACATCTGGGATATATTTTGTATTGCAAACACCAATGGAATTTTCTTATTTGTGTTATTAATGGAAATACTGTTATTTTGTCCAACAGCAAACAAATGACAGCCAACATCTAGGAATGATATGACTACAGTCCATACATGATTATAAGTCCAACTGCTAACTGCACAGACCCAGATCTGCCATTGCATGATGTGCTGGCAGATCTTGACCTGTCCTGTTTATTAACAGTACTCACTACAACAAACAACATCAACCCTGATCTGCATGTGGATTATACTATGGCATATACTGATCTTTGTTGTTTGCATCCTGATCTGACTTATATGTGAATATTACTTCTATGCCACTTTGTGTGTTGTATGAGGTTATGAAAGCTTTGCTGACTGAGGACAGCCCTTAAGAAAGTGTGGAAATTCTCCAGTTTCTGCCTCAACATGGAAATAATTGATTTTAGTCAAGGCTGTGTGAAGGATATTTGAATTTAAACTGTTTGACTGCCCATTGCCTCCATCTACAGGCCAGAAAGGGCAAGACCTTGGTAGACATTGAGGATGAAGATCCCTCCTTTAGCCACAACCTGCAGTTGGCAGGATATTGCAGAGATCTGGTTTCATGGACAAAATCTGGGATTTTGATAATTCTTAGCCTTTTTCTTGACAACCTTATTGTGTTTGTAGGTAATGTACACACTTTAACATGTATAGCATCTTAAACCCTCTCTGATACCTCCCACCAATTGACAGGCATCCTCAGTATAATGATCAATAATGGTCATTTTAAACTGGAACACAACAAAATGATGGTTAAGATAGATAATGCATAAGAGCATCTTCTCTTTGTATGTATGAGAAATAGATGAAAAAGATGAAGTTTTCATCTAAAAAAAAAAATTTTTTTGGAAATGAATGGTAGAGAAATTTATTTCCTAATGTTAATGTGATTAAGTAATCTCATAGAAACATAATTTTAAAAAAAGATTTAACTTCTTAGGTTTTGTTCATTTGTTTCTATATTCTACACATGTGCAGATATGTAATATTGGTGTATGAAAAAGTTGAAATAAATGTTACAACAAGAAAGGGACAGACGAGGCTGAATTTACATGTAGTCATATTTTTATAGGTGAATAATTTTGTATAGACATACACTGGTATTATGTTAGGTGCTTCTACTTTCATTTTCTATATATGTTTCAGAACTGTTGATCCTGGAGCAGCAATGAGAGCCATGTGTATTGGACTGTGTTATTCTAAGTATACTAATTTTATTTGTTTTTGTTTCTGGCCCAATGTTGTGGTGGGAAGTAAAAGTGACTTGTCAAATTATGATTTTTTTTTATAGTAATGAAAACATTAATAATGTGATAAGTACTTGGCAGCAACATTAATAAGGTGATATGCTTATCCATCAATTAATCAGTCTCGTTTGTTAGGTTTTTTTTATGAGGTCATTTCTTAGGTACTGTGGTAGGATACCCATGTTCCAGAAACATGGTTCTGATTGTTTCATCTTCTTAATACAACTGTTATATATTGAGATGAGTATTCATATACATGACAATGCTGTCAGTTTTTATCAAATCTGAATGATTGTCTGTATAAAATATTAATAGTTTGAATGTTTGTATGAAATTAAGCTATCCCTTAAATAAACCAAATTAGATTATATTATCTGTTAGGGACTACAGATTGCAACTTAAACTGACAGTGTATATTTTCCTTTGTCGGACATAACTTTATGATCATTTGATGTCTTGGTACTGTAGCTGCAGTGAGTACCAAATTTAGGAAATGATTACTTGAAGTGCCAGACATGACTCAGCCTTGATTACTTGAAGCTGTAGTTATTGATGGTACTATCTCCAGTTAGGTCAAAGAATATACCCATCCACCACTTTTTGTTAGTTTTGTGAATTTTGAATACAAAATATTAATAATTTTCCCACTGACAAGAAAAGTGAAGTTTATCATATGCACACTAAACTCTGCACATATGTTAGAATCAATTATAAAAATTGTTGTAACAAGATATAGATTGTCCATCAGTTTATATACCAGCAGAATGCAATATTATATTCAGCATAATATTTTATTCAGGCTAACGAGCAGGACTGCAGCCATGTGGTGCATTTTTGTAGAAAAATGGGTTGGTAATATTCAGTTGTATTGAAATATGAAGACTGCACAGGAGACATGAAAAGTGAAATATTTGAGCTAAACATTGATATTGCTTTCATTAAGCCCCATGTAGTACAGCTTGCAGAATTATTCATTTTAAAATATAGGTCATATGGACATTGTTTTGCAGCACAGCAACACCGGTAATTTGTGTAGTGCCAGTGCAATTGGAGGTAGGGTTCTTGCCAAAGGATGTACCATTATAGCTGACATGGACCAATCACACCTGCACCTATTTAGTTGCAGTTCTGGCACTACAATTAACACTGAGTCACCTTAACTGCTTTTTCTAAAATAGTACTGCCTACAGCTGTCACATTTATTTGATATATGAGAAAGAAAAAAGTCCTGCTAGTTATCATACAGCAAATTCATCTTCAATGAACAAATTATAAGTACATCTTCCAAATTGTCTCTCGAAGTTATGTCCTCATTTTCTCAGGTTCTTGAGTCCCCAATTTGGGCTGTAGTCAAAGATGTACTATGAGTTGTACATTTAGATACATATCCTCATTACAGCACTACTGGATCCAAGCTTTATATTTCTTTTGACACATTGTTAAGTACATGAAACACATTTTTACTTTTCCCTCTCTGAGCACTAATTAGCAGAATGAAAGGTTTTTTCAAGTATGATTGACCTGCATTGCAAAAGTGGACATTATAAAAACTAAATTTCATATTAGATGTCAAAATGTTAAAACTTTTTGGGGTTTTGTTTTCATTGTTTAATATTTAAATTTTCTCGTGCAACTTTGATACCAGGCTAGAGAAGCTCAAAAAATTGATAGCTGTCAGTGTGGAGTCAAGTAAGATGATCCAATATTATCCAACAAGCTCCCTAGGAGACCTGACTGCTGCTTTATTCACAGCATATGCCATCCAAGGTGAGAGAAGACATTACCCTATTTCAAATTTGATTGGTTTTTATATTTTCTTGTATTCACCATGAGCAAATATCACTCTTTTCATGGTAGCAGCATAATCATTATTGTCAATAATGTTTTTAAAGGCATGTATAATAAATGATTGTGTTGTTTGTAGGAAAGACGTAATTTACAGCAAAATATTTGGTATAAAATTTCTGGGCCATCATAACTGGAAAATAATATTCAGCTTGCTGAATAGCTTTTTGTACATGTATGGTGTTGTAGTTGGTGGCAGTTGTGAAGCTAGCAGTACGCGTTTTTGTTTAGGTCAGTGTGTCAGATGCAATTGCCTCAACAATCATGAAAGTTGATATATGCATGCAAAATGAAAGTGATACATAATCACATTGATATATGCATGCAAAATGAAAGTGATACATAATCACATTGATATATGCATGCAAAATGAAAGTGATACATAATCACATTGATATATGCATGCAAAATGAAAGTGATACATAATCACATCGATTTATGCATGCAAAATGAAAGTGATACATAATCACATTGATATATGCATGCAAAATAAAAGTGATACATAATCACATCGATTTATGCATGCAAAATGAAAGTGATACATAATCACATTGATTTATGCATGCAAAATGAAAGTGATATATAATCACATCAATTTATGCATGCAAAATGAAAGTGAACATAATCACATACACAGTTTTTACATTTAGGTCAACTTTGGAGATGCAATTGCTTGTACAGTCATGAAAATAGATTCTTTACATTCATTAAATTAGTAAAGATAGCTAATGGTTCATTTTTTTGTTGCTCTTCAGCTCGTCCAATCAGAGAATGGGGTCAGGGACTAGCGGATACACTGTCAATAGCTCTTAAGTATGTTAAAGAGCAAGGTGTATTGGGGAAGGAGACTGAAAAGTCATGGTATGTAATGCAGTTTAAGTGAACTACACATTTCAAAACTAAACAAAACCTGATGATAAATTGTTGTATAGAAATTCTTGAAAATGATTTTTTTTCAGAAGATATATAATATGTTGTGTACAGTTTTGTTTGTTTATGCATATCTCATGATTCATATCATGGGACAATGTGACCCTGCTATAAAACGGTGGTTGGGGGCCCATAGAACCCTACAGTGTCATAAATTGAGCCATATTATAACCAGCCAAGTCAGTTAGCTAAAGAAAATGATGCATATGCCCAAAAACATGACTCATTTGGAAGGGGTAATAAAAGCGACCAAAAAATATGTTCCTTTGATTAAATGAAGACTAAACTTGTTTGAAATGTTCTTGTATATTGACAATTTATATTTTGTGTAGCACAGTCAATAATAAGTTATGTACAATATGAGTTCAGATGAGTTCCATGAATTCAGATACAGATCTCATGTTTTAAAATTCATGTATCAGTCACACCTCATTAGAAAATTCAAATAACACATATATAAAAAATGGTAGTCCTCTTGTGTTCTGTATCTTATTGTCAACAAACATGTGTCACTAAAGAAGTCACTATGCCATTGTCACTAATAACACTGGGCAATGGTTGTTTACATGCTACATGTAAATGTACTTAAACTGGCCTAAATTTTGGTCAGCTGGAGACATCTGGCATCTTGCCTAAGCTACTCAAGGGATGAGGCTATTCATAGGGAAATGAAAACATGAACAAATTAAGAAGTAACTTGATGGCCAGAGATCTAAGGTTTCAAAGATTGGAAATTTAATTTGCATTTTATTCTACTGTCTGTAGCGATTGTAAGCAAAAATATTATTCCTGCAGAAAGGAAACTTTCATGGCACAATAAATATTTTATGGTCACTTTGGAAAATGCAACCATTCTACCAGATTCCATTGAATTTATTTAAATTAGGTGCTTTCTTTGTATGATGAACTGTGTTTTTTTAATATTTATTGAAGATTGTTGTTGGTCTGCTTTGATGAAAGGTGCATGTGTTAATGAAATAACCACAGTAGAACAGTGACTGAGACTGAATGTTTATTTTCATCTGCTTTTTATTAATACATAATGTTTGGGTTAATAGTTTTAAAAATTAACCATATTTGGTCAATTTTATTCATTTTTGTTCCTGACTTCAAAGGTTGGTCAGTGGTAGATTATCTGGTAGTATGACTGTTTAAGTGTATCACAGCATATAGTACTTGGACCAGATGAAAACATATATTGACAATGCACTTTTTAAGATGGTTTGTATGAAGATCACTCTCACTGTTACAAATTTTTTTTTCCAATTTGTCATTTCATATTGTCCAATGATGTTATTCAAGAGTCAGATCACATTATTACCATATTTGGCAAGAATCAAGAGATTGAATCTCTGGTAGCAAATAAGTAGCAGACACCTTCATAGACTTTGCTGCTAAGTTATATATTCCTAAGGTTTGGTCTCTGCCCTGTTGTCACATAGGTCGGCAGATGACTTTTTTTTAGCTGAAAGTAGTGTCTGGGAGGGCTTTATTTGTGAGCTAGTAGTAGTTCTCTTAAGGTATTTTGATTAGGAACATGTATGTATTCTCAAGCAACATTTTTTACTACAAACAAAACCTGATATTTTTTTACATAAATATTACTGTTGTGGTTTTAATCGTAATATTTTAAAACCAGTACTGCTAGGAAATTATTAGTCATTTTCATGCATCTAACATATGGTAGTTTAATATGGGTAGTATGGTGTTATAGTATTCAGTATTTTGTATGCATAGTGCCACCTGTTTGTGTACTTAATTTATATACATATTTATGACTACAACCAGCTAGTTCGGCATCACCACTTGACTTTGGGAAAATCTTGTGATAGCTGATGAGACCACTATTTTAAAAATACACCTATGAATGTCACTGTTTCCAAGTAATGGTCACACTAATATTCTCAAATAGAATCTATATCTTAAAATCACTATCAGTGTAACAGATTGGATAACCAGCTTGTCGTTTTAAATATTGTCCAATGATATTATGCAAGAAAAAGATCATATGATTGCCATATTTGTCAATAAATCAAGAGATCAAATTTCTGGTAGCAAGTAAGAATCAAAACATGAAATATTGATGGTTGTTGCTTTCTGGTGGATATGGATGGTTGTTGCTTTCTGGTGGTTGTCACAACTGACAGGTGTTGACTTTAAACCTTTGTTGTACATGTTTCCTTAATTTTCATTAGAACACTAGGAGCTGTTTAAATAATCTGAGGTTAACACATGCTTTCATACTTGTATTGGTAGTCCATTATCAGTGACAATCCCAGTGCCAGTCTCCCAGTCAATGGTGGTTACAGATGCATTTCTTTAATTCACTCTAATAAGTTTGACAGTGCAGGTGGCAGAATTGGTGCCATGGAAGTAGCATCCATTTTTCAAGTTGATTTACACTTTGTGCTACATTAAGTTCCCAACATTAGGACAAGTATATTCCACCATACAAATATATTTGTCAGTACTACCAGGTTATCAGAGTAATTCCCATTGCATAACCTGGAATCTATATGTTGTCTGCTATCAATATTTTCCACAGTCATCTGATATAAACTGGAAATTAAAATGCATTTTAATATAGCAAAGAACAACAGTTATACATATAACTTGAAGATCAGTGTTTTTATTTATTTATTTCACTGATTGCAAACATTCAGACCCACAATACCATACCACTCTGGTATATAATCTTGCTTCTGAATAATTTGCCTTTTAAAAATATTTTGTTTATTGATATCTCAGTCTTTGTGGTCCTTTATATAATGTTTCAGTGTGCTACATTTTATATTTCTTTAATAATGTAGTTCAACTAAAATGAAATATATATATATATATATATATATATATATATATATATATATATATATATATATATATATATATATATTTGATCAATGCTTCTTCCACTGCATCTTAAGAGATGTGCATGTGACATTTCAATCTCCCAGTCACACAGAGTTATAGTCCATTTTCAGCTCTGACACTGGAGTTTCGTAATTCAACCATCATTATGGGTGGGCCTATTTTAGTCTAGTTTGGCAAATGTGTGTAAGAAATTTCAAGGTTACTGATTTCATCTAGGGGTCCCTGAAAGCAGATATGTAGTCCTATTGTAACAGATAATAATTAACAAAATGATCTTTTATTTACTGAAAAGAAGTCAAGAAGTTAGGTACAAGATGAGAAATCAGTGTGACTCTAAAATAAGAGAACAGCATATTTATCATCAAAGTTAAAGGTGGATAATTCTTGATATTACAGAAAGTTTTAAAAAATTTGCCCAATAAAGTCACCTTGCCACTAAAATCTCTATGCTTTATTTCAGGAAATGCTTTAAAGACAAATGGAAAAAGTATATAAAGAAACATGATACAGCAAAAGGAAATAATGAAAGATATGGAATAGAGGAGAGAGATGAAACTTACAAGCAGTGGGATTTTTCTGGCACTGAAGGCACAAGTATCCATGATCATGCACCTATCATTGCGTGAGTGATATAGAACATAACCTACTTCATATGTAAAGAACTGTTAATTATAACATTTTACATATAGTTACTTTTCCCATATTTAGTAAATTTGTTATATTAGAGACTTAAAACTGCTGATTTTTTTTTAAAAATCTGCAATACCATCATTATGCATAATAATGCATACATGGTTTAGCAACCACCCACATACAGAAACCAACAGTTCATAGCAACCACAACTTTTTGGTCCCCATCCAATTTTCCTATAAATTTTGCCTGTATATAGTGACCACCAGTCTTATGTGACCAGTGTCCATTATTTTCCATCTTCTAGCACATTATGCACTGTATTTAGTAACCAGCTGTCATGAGAGTCCTATCTCTATTTAAAAGCATATTGTCACAAGTCTATGCTCTTAAAATAAGTAACATAAAAAAGTGAAGACAACAAGCTTTGTAAAATTTAACAAATAATTTATTTCCATTGAATGCAAAATGCAAAATGAGAAAACAAAGTACTACAGTTCTATTAATTAAATCCAAACACAACAATCCAAATATTAAAAATAGAAGTCCTAGTAATAAAAACCTCTGAATGAAACTGAGTTCGAGTTGGGTGAAATATGGAATTCAAGGTGATGATGTCTGTGGTCAGCAAAGTGCTGCTGTGTCAACAGTCTCTTCTTGAATCACAGAAAATATTTCAATTTTGAATTCAGTATAAATTCCAATAAGTGTCTTAATCCAAGAAGTTTATCAGAGCATTTTGTATTTCCAGGTAAAAGAATCACTTGAATTCAACAATTTGAAGAAAATAAAATTCAACCAAAATGGGTCACAACATAATACCACTTAATGTGTCAAGTGTTTAAAGCCCCACTGAATAAACCTTTATCTAAACCACAGTTAAACACTAATTAAGATGCAAAGCAGATTCCCTGTTGAGGGTCAGAAAGTTCATTCTTCTGGAAAAAGATAGAAGTTTGTACCAATTGATATGTGCTACTTGTCACCTAGTCCAGGTATGACCATGACTCAATAATTCTTACACTGAGAAAGATAAAAAAATTAAAAAAGTTGTTTACCAAAACTGTCATTGGTTTTGGAGCAAGGTTAAAAACTAGAAAAATTTTAAAAATTTCAGATTCAGTAAACTGTGTGTGTGTGTGTGTGTGTGTGTGTGTGTGTGTGTGTGTGTGTGTGTGTGTGTGTGATTTAGATTTTTAATTTAGCTTTAACAATTTTTTTATTTATATCACTACATTGTCTGCAGTGTGACGGTTTATAGTGATGTCTAGCAATGGGGCAGCATGCCACAGACATGTAGCATGATGTCCCACCCATTCACATTATCCTGACACCTTGGCTGACCAGTCCTAAACCCATAAACTAAATTCTTAAAGCTGAGGCATCTGTTAGTACCATTTTTTAAAGTCTATGGTATGACTTGGCAGTGGTTCAAACCTGCAACCTTCCACATCCGAGACAGATGCTCTAACCACTCGGCCACCAGAGTGGTGCCAATAAACAATGTTACAGTACAATAGTATGTAATGGAATTTTTTTTCAATTTAAAATTAACTAACAAATAATTAAATTAAATATTCATATCAATATAAACCCAAATTCTTTTTAAAATGTGTGTGTGTGTGTGTGTGTGTGTGTCTATAATTGATTTGTACACTCCCATCTTTCAGTTTGCTTTCATGACTGTTTCCTGTATATATCAATCCCTTGTATACAAAACGTTTCATCTGGGTTCCTGTGTGGTCATCATATGTATGTTTGACTGTAGACTGTAATATATTTCACTTCACTTGCAAATTTGCTTTAAGTTATTTTATGGCTTGGTAATTGTTTCATGTGATAAATAAAACCATAATCATACAATTTCCATAAGCATAAAATATTCTCCAATTTAAAAAGACAGGATTTTGCATGTGTGCTAATCTTAAACAAAATTTATTTGCAAGTATTGGCAAACAAAAGATTAAAATTATTCAATAAGTTATGTACATTTCATGTGAAATGAGCACAAATTATGGTTTTATTTATCACATGAAACAATTACCAAACCTAGGCAATACAGATGAACTCTATAGACAAACAATATAAGCAAACAGTACCTTAATTTCACCATTATAATGCTAGTTCCCAACATGTACATTAGCCTGATTTATGGACTGTAGCATCTGCCACTGGCAGCCAGAATTCATTTTTTATTGTTTTGTTCTTTTTATGTTTGATTTTGATCAGAACAATCTTTATTAATCAAGTGATCATTTTTACAAATGATTATATGAAGGTCAGTTGTGTTTTTCTTGCAATACAGTCATTCATAGAGCTTGGTACTGGGTCCTACTTGTTACATATATATATACATAGTGGTAGCTATGATAAGGCTGGCACAAACACGCTAAGTGCTAGAAGAATCTACATGTTCTTTAATCTGGTTTATAAAAGAAAATATTAAACATAAATATACCCACAACATTTCAGATATCATAAGCCAGGCTTTTTTGTATAACAGTATAAGTGGTCATTGTTACAGGGATTAAATAAAGGTCAGTGGAGTTTATCCCCATTTTTAAGATGCAGTGATTCCGAGCAGTGTTGAAATATATATTTGCAAAGACATTGGTGTTGCTGATTGCATTCAGCACATTTCTGCTCATGACAGAGTGTTTATGTAATAAAATTGATCCATGCATTATTTTTTTGGTTGAAAGTGACAGGTGGTCTCTCATAACAGGTTTTACCTTACATCATACAAAACATGTTCTTAAATAGATTTAGCTATAACAATCATACTGAGCAAGTTACATATCCTTTCAGTGGACAAGAACTACCTTTAGTTCAGATTGGATTAATCTGCAATTCTCATGATGCATCCAGGCTTTGTAGTCAAGAACAGGCTGTTGTTAGTGGGCAGTAATAGAGTCATTATATGTTCTCTATAGAGTCATTATATGTTCTCTATAGAATCATTATATGTTCTCTATAGAATCATTATATGTTCCCTATAGAGTCATTATATGTTCCCTATAAATAGATACATTGAAAAAGATGACCATGCTTAGATCCTGTCCATTCCCATTAAGAATTACATTAATTGCACTGGGAAAAGTCATGGAGTAAGAAAATAGCTCTTTCTCCCAGTGAATGTCAGGAAAGAGACTATCATCCCTCAAACTCTGTCTTCATGGCTGAAGTGGGTTATACACTTCAGATACTCTAAACCTAATGTTTTAATCTACGACATAATAAAATCCATTGGCTGTCATGCAGAGTCAACTTTCTCAAGTCTTTATCTCAGGGGTTTTGCTTCATAGTGGCAAAATTTGAATCTGGTGGATCCATTGGTTGCTGCCTAGATTACCACTAGGACCATTTAATATCAAGACTGCTTTATCATGCATAGACAGCGCTTTCATTGGGTTCACTTATAAAACAGTTCAATAATTATCTTTCTTAGCTGTATATAGTTTGACATGAATCATTTGACCATCAGCTGTGTTGTTTCAAGTTCAGAGAGTGGATTATCTTCATATTGGGAATCCTACCTCCATGCCTCTAAGGATGGCTGGAGTTTATGTGGGATACTCAGTATTCCCTCTTTCTTCTACCTATTTACCTAATGTTAATATGATTGAGGAATGTATTTCCAGAAGAAAGCAAATTATTTTATAAATTTTGTTACCTACCCACCATGTTAGCATCCTTATCTGTCATGGCTAGGGAATGTAATGGGTAATTGTTTCTGGCCTTTGTCTTTATGATATAGATGGAAAGGACCAATTTCTTCTTTATTGGTGGTTAGGATTCAGGAGCTAGTAAGTTTATATTCTGAAAGTCAATGTGATCGGATAAATATTCCTAGAGAAATAAAAGGTTTTTTTTAAAATTGCTTTCCAAAATATTTTATTGAATGGAATGCACAGATGATAATTGATGTTATTATAAAATGAAAATAATTTAAGATAGTTTATATGACAAACAGAAATATTAAGATAATTTTGTTGAGAATGATTTAAACACTATGACTCAAAGAAATGTATATGTTATATTCCCAAATGTACATATAAGATATAGCATACTTATATTGCAAAGTTAGTGTTCCTCCTCAAAGAAAGTGGTCACTCACAATTCTCTGTCTCAGCAGAAAATGGTAACTCAGATATAGTTGGTGAAGCTGATAATATTAAATGAAAATGGAATGCATAATGATATAAGTTAGTATAGTTATGAATCTCATTATACATGTACTATCATTTGATTTTTATTAGTGAATTTAATTTGTTGAAGTGAGAAACCACTATTAAGTGTTAAGATACATAACTTAATATTGTTTCACTCACTTTTCTATTATTTTCAGAAATGTAATGTGCCCATAACACAAAATAATATCATCAGAATTGTTATCCAATTTGCAAAAAACCATTGACCATTTACACATTAAAAATTAGTGTCATGTGATAAGTATTTTGTCAAATTTGTTGTTTTTTTTTCAGCTATGATGCTATTCTTGCAGCAGGAGATAATTGGAAAGAACTCTGCAGCAGGTAGACACAATATATCATGTGTAAGGTCACAAAAGTCCTTTGTATGACCTTGCAGTAATTATTGGTCATTTATTAATATATTTAATGAATGATGTTTATAAGATGATAAGATGCTATCTTCAATTACAATTTTATTTTTGTAGATTTTATAATTAAAGCTACAATTGGCCAGTTTAATGATATGTTCTTAGGAAAGGCATGTGGGCATGTACCTAATCTCATATAGTTTATTATGAATGCAAGATTAGAAATAAAATGTTGACCAGGTGCTAGCTATCAGCTGAAATGTTTTTCTTTATGTTATTCATATATGTTTCAAAGATGTAAATTAGTGAACAAATAAATATATACTATTTGATTTAATATGTGGATTTATTTATTGTTGGGTGACTTGATTAAAATGTGCATGGTTTTCTTCTTTGATTCCATATGAAGAAAAGAAGGGAGATTTCAGAATGAGAAAAAAAGTAAAGATTGAAAATATATTTTGCAAATATGATTAATTTTTTTGTACAATATTTTTTTAGAAATTAGTGTTATAGTGCATATGCTTATTCTAGAATAGATCCTGACTTATCTGAGATAGCTGATACATATTAGGAATTTTCATACAATTCATTCTTAAATATAATAATTTTAATAAAAGTTATCTCCCTTTTAGTTTTTCTTCTTCTCCGAGTCTCACATAAAGCTATTATTTCACTTTCTTACCTTCATTAGGAACTGGCAACATTCTTTAAATTAATACAGTATGTCATCTGAATCACATTTAGCTAACAGTTTATCCAGCTTACATTGTCTTTATGAAGATCTAAGCACAAATTTTGCATGGTAGAAGGGAAAATTTGAACCCTGCTGGATAAGTTCTTTTGGAAAATCATCTCCAGTAATAATTTTGTTTTTTCTTACTTATCACTCATAGAAAGAGGCAACACTTGTGGAAAGTTTGCATCCAAATGGGTGATTGGCAAATAGTTTGTTTAACCTGTCAATGTTAGAAATATCAGTACATGTCATCTGTGATATTTAATGCTGACGTCACATGTAAAGGGGCCATAAAATGTCATAATGTGACATATACTGATGACAATAACAGTTGGTAATGGTCATAAAATGTGATAACCAGAGGCAGTAATGATCATAATGTGTGATACCTAGAGATGATAATGGTCATAAAATGTGATTTCAAGAGTTGGTAATGGTCATAAAATGTGATACCAAGAGTTGGTAATGGTCATAAAATGTGATAACCAGAGGCAGTAATGATCATAATGTGTGATACCTAGAGATGATAATGGTCATAAAATGTGATTTCAAGAGTTGGTAATGGTCATAAAATGTGATACCAAGAGTTGGTAATGGTCATAAAATGTGATAACCAGAGGCAGTAATGATCATAATGTGTGATACCTAGAGATGATAATGGTCATAGAATGTGATACCAAGAGTTGGTAATGGTCATAAAATGTGATACCAAGAGTTGGTAATGGTCATAAAATGTGATACCAAGAGTTGGTAATTGTAAACAAAATATAGTACTTAGAGTTAATAATGCTCATAAAATATGATATTCATAGTTAATAATGGCCATAAAATGGGGTGATACTATTTACTGGCAATATTGCTGTTGATCTTGTAAATGTAACAAATACTGGAAAAGTTAAGGGTATCATTGAATATAAAATGCAAAACCCACAAACAAACTTCTTACAATTTGCTGCTTCTCAGAGCTTATATTGGGAAGAAATAAGTATAAGTTCATTCATCCATTAAGAAAATGTTAGTAATAACATACATAGGTAGATAGATAAATATATAGATAAGGAAATAAATATATGTATGTAGAGCTTTCATTATAATACTTTTCATGGAAAACATTAAAGCAGGTCATTATCAATGAGGATGCCTTATACTGAGGGATGTTCAAACAAGGCTTTGTCCTGATGGTTCATTAAAACACCAAAATAGAGCATTTAATGATGTGAAATAATTACTTCTCAATAGTCCAGAACTTGAATAAAAGTGAAATTGAGTATTGATAAACCATATTCTACCAGAATTGAATTGGAGTCATAACCATCACTACATTGCAAGTGGGGCATCATTTGGTTGAGATGCTTATATGTGAGGGAGCACTACTATTTATCTTAATGAAATATCACATGAGAAAATGCTGAGCACGTACAAACTAAGGAAAAGACCTTAACAGATCATGCAATCAAATATTTCCACAACGGAGCTAATAATGAAAGAAACTCTTCCTACTGAAAAATTTGGCTTCAAACGACATGAGAGAATCAATGGCAGTAGTAAATATCACAGTGGTAAATGTCACATTTTAGAGCTTTTAGACTTTCTAGTTAAATGTTGCCACTGACATTTATTGGTAAGAAAAAGTCAGTGTCACATTTGTGGTACTTATAGGCACAACATAAACAATTCATTATTAGGAAGCTGGAATTAACTGGAAACATGTGATTGTTACAGAGCCATGTTCTATGCAGAAGATAGTGAGACTACTGGAATGTTAGCAGCAGGCTGGTATGGTGCAATGTTTGGGTACCAGGGAGTGCCAGAAAATAATTATAAGGTAGTGTATTCTAACCATTTTAAATTATATACCAGTTAGCAGGTATGCACTCTAAAAACCTGCCTTATGGAAAACACCTCATTATCATGGATAACTAAAATGGCTTCAGTTTGGACCAATTTTTCTTAATGGCATTTACATATTGAACCTCTGTACACTGGACACATATCCATACAGAACAATATATTGCCCTCCAACTGTTCTGTCTACATATTTCACTCTACAATGAAATGTCAGTTTTGTTGATTCTGCAGGACATATAGCTTTTCACCTTACACCTATAGCATATAGCAGGACATTGACATCACTCCTTTTTGGTGGAAGCAACAGTGGTAGCAAAGGTGTCAGTGATTAAGGTCAGGTGTTGAATTTTTGCATTCAGATATTTCAAAATCACTCAGAGAATTCACTCATTTTACTGTTGTAATATTTAGTAGATATGTATTACAAATGCAAACCTAGCAACCCTTACAATTTTGCCATAAGTCTTATGGAAATGATGTTTAAAATAAAGACATATGAACTAGAAGAGCAAACTTTGGAAATAGGATTAATCAAGATGTTGCTTATTTACTGCAAATAGCATCCAACAAGCAATACATTTTTAGGACAAAAAAAAGGACAATAAATCTTTTAAAAAAGTCAGTACATCATGATATGAAGTAATATTAAGATTCCTGTGGATAAAAGCAGGTATGGCTAAAATGACATTTAGTGGACATAATGTATTTATTTGAATATGTCTCATGGTGGGAAAGATGACTGCTATTGTTGCATTCCATCTGAAATTAAAACTTTTCTTAAACATTATGTCAATTTGCAAGATTGCAGGAAGTTATTGAGCTCAATAGGGTTTGGAAAATTGTACTTTTGGTAATTAAGGTGCAGATGAACTTTTGAATTGAACATGAGGTTTATCATTGCTGCATCTGTCTTGAATCAAATTTCTGGACTTTAAATACGTGTTTTCTTTCATGATATTTCATTACATCCTTCTATCGATTATCACAAGTTTGTTATTACTACTCCACTTTATTCTACTCGAAAGATTGTTCTGAAACTTTATACACACATTCATCCCTTTGGTCTAGTTGGTCCTAATAAAAAAAAGTGCCAAATGGATATCAGAGATGGCTGCCATGATTACAATATTGAAAATCTTATTATTCCTCCAGATTAGATGGCCATATTTGTACAGGGTTTTCTTGTAATGACTTCTTATGATGTCTCATTGAACCTGAATAAAACATGGCTTCCATGGCAGATACATTTAAAGTCTTATGATTGTTCCTCTAAATGAATAGAAAGTCATATTGACATAGGGTGTTCACCAGAAGACTTCTTATAAATATCTTGTTATTGAATGGCTGGTCATTTCAATATAAGTTTTTTATTGAAAGACTTTTTGTGATATCTAGTTGGTCCTAAATAAAAAAATGAGGTCTGTTATGGCCAAAGAGTGGCCATATTAAAAATCTTGTTATGCCTTTTCCTTCTGAATGGATGGTTGTATGAACACTTCACTAAAAACATCAAATTATGTTTACTTGGTTTACTTGGTTATAAATACAAATGCTGCTGCTTTGACTTCCAGTATTGCCTCCACTTGTCATTATTGATGAATGAATGGTTATTTTAGTATGGGGTTTTCACTGTAAGATTTATTATGATGCCTTGTTGATTGTATATGAAAATGGTGCCAGTCTGACAACCGACTCAATGGCAAACTTGAAAATCTTGTTCTGGCTGCTTCTTCCTCAAGGCTGTTCATGTCAACATTATACATTATGCTTTAACCAGAAGACCTGTTGTGATGTCTAGTTTGTTCTGTATATGGAAATGGTTTGAATCTGATATCCAGTATGGTCACCATGGCAGGCACCTTGAAAATCTTGTTATTGTTACTCCTCCAAAATCAGAAGATAGCATGGGTTTTTCAGACTAAGACTTTATATATAATGTTGTGTTGGAACTAAATTAAACTGGTAATGATCTGACATACAATATGGCCACCATAATTACTACCTTGAAAATACTGTTATCTCTTCTGATTCCAAATGAATGACTGTATCAACATGTTACTATGGACATATTGAAGATATTGCTGTCACTACTCCATGCCAAAAGAGTATAAAAATCATTCTACAGAGCTAAACATTTGTTATCATGTAGCACACACATGCGCATCATAGCGGGCTTGCACCTGTTGCCACATGGAACCAGTTATATTCTTGATATTGTGCACTATGTTTGAAATTGGAGAAGTGTGTGTGTGTGTGTTTTGGATTTTTAATAATTTTGAAGTCATATCACTATAATGTCTGCTGTGTGGCAGTTTATAGTGATGTCTAGTACTGGGGCATGTAGCATATGTTCCACAAAGTCACAATATCCTTACACCAGGCTGACTAGTCCTAACACTAAGCTCTTAATTCCAAGCACCTACCAAGGCATCTGTTAGTACCATTTTAAAAGTCTTTGGTTTGACTCGGCTGGGGTTCGAACACATGACCTCCCACATCAACCAGCCACCGGAGTGGTTAAACTGGAGAAGTAAAATTTTGAGTAAAACCCATGTGAGAGAATAGCTGTAATCAGTTAAATATATTGATAAGCCATAAATATTCATCAATATTGAACTAATCTGATTTTTATAGTTTGCAATAAAGGAAGAATAAAATACATCATTATAACTTGGGCCCTTCCAGTTATTATTCCTCTCTCTCTCTCTCTCTCTCTCTCTCTCTCTCTCTCTCTCTCTCTCTCTCTCTCTCTCTCTCTCTCTCTCTCTCTCTCTCTCTCTCTCTCTCTCTCTCTCTCTCTCTCTCTCTCTCTCTCTCTCTCTCTCTCTCTCTCTCTCTCTCTCTCTCTCTCTCTCTCTCTCTCTCTCTCTCTCTCTCTCTCTCTCTCTCTCTCTCTCTCTCTCTCTCTCTCTCTCTCTCTCTCTCTCTCTCTCTCTCTCTCTCTCTCTCCATTAACAATGTGATTGGTTAAACATTGACAAAATGAATCATTATTCATGCTATTCTTGAAACGTTGTGACTGTACAATTGTCAGTGAATTTCATATAATATTATCAGTTCTGACATTGAGCACAGGATTGTTTGGTGACTACAGTCAAACTGGACTTCATAACTCTTTCTCTCCATGACAAATACATACATACATACATACATACATACATACATACATACATACATACATACATACATACATACATACATACATACATACATACATACATACATACATACATACATACATACATACATACATACATACATACATACATACATACATACATACATACATACATACATACATACATACATACATACATACATACATATATATATACATACATGCAGGGACATACTACTCAAACACATAATTGAATAGATAGCATGTTTTCATTATTTTGTGAAAATTATACAACAAATTTGAGTATATGATGATGTTTAAATTTGAATTATATGAATGACCTTTTTAATTGTTTTTCCTAAATGTGAGTACATTTACAGGTTTGCATGCCTGCATTTGTACATGCCTATAAATATACATGCCTACAGGTATACATGTATATGCTGTATTGATATTTGTTTTTATAGATTTGCAAATGGCTTTCAAGGAATATTGTGTAAACAGCTGGTGTGCTTTCAAAGATTGTACCAGATTATATAGCAGTAACCAGCAAATTTCCTATATAGCCATATATTCAGTGGTTTGACATGCCTCCTATGGCATTATTTCTATTGTCAGAGAAAGATATACAATTAAAATTTAAATAACTATTGAGTCCCCAGTCAGCATTGCAGACAGTGTAACTAAATATATAAATAAGTATATAAATAACTCAAGATGAAAAGTATAAAATATAACAAATTATTTCATTAATTCCTGTTACAGTTTCTCATATTCAGCTATTTCAAACTATTACAGTCGTTGACCTATTTTATAACTTTTTGTTTTCATATCATTCATATATTTTATCTTTGTATGGTGCCAGATGCATTGCAAATATACTGGATTTTCATAGGCTTAACATGAATATTTCCATCAGCACAATTATTTTTAACTTATTACATTTTCTGTATTATAAAGTTATTATCTTTCACAAAATAGAGTGAAAATTGTCATGAACTTACCCTATGATGGGTTCATTTTGGTAAGTATATTATTTAAAAACTTGTTTCTATGAATATCTCTTGTATAATAATTAAATTTCTAAATTACATATACATAAAATATTTAGTTATTTTGAAGAAAAAAACTTTGCAGTTATTTATTACTTGAGACTGTCTTCTATGCATTCTCTCTCTCTCTCTCTCTCTCTCTCTCTCTCTCTCTCTCTCTCTCTCTCTCTCTCTCTCTCTCTCTCTCTCTCTCTCTCTCTCTCTCTCTCTCTCTCTCTCTCTCTCTCTCTTCTCTCTCTCTCTGTGCGCCGAGTGGTCTAAAGTGCTCTCCATTATGGGTCACTGCCATCTCACCTCTGTCTGCATGGGTTCGAGTCTAAGATTTGGTGAATGTGGATATGTGAGAAAGCTTGCCAGTAGCTCCTCATGGGTTGGTTGTTCTTTCCACGGGTGTCCTGGTTTCTTCCTCCACCATTAATTCTGGCCGCTATGTATAGCCTATTGTGTGCTGCAAAATGGCCTCTCTCTCTCTCTCTCACACTCTCTCTCTCTCTCTCTCTCTCTCTCTCTCTCTCTCTCTCTCTCTCTCTCTCTCTCTCTCTCTCTCTCTCTCTCTCTCTCTCTCTCTCTCTCTCTCTCTCTCTCTCTCTCTCTCTCTCTCTCTCTCTCTCTCTCTCTCTCTCTCTCTCTCTCTCTCTCTCTCTCTCTCTCTCTCTCTCTCTCTCTCTCTCTCTCTCTCTCTCTCTCTCTCTCTCTCTCTCTCTCTCTCTCTCTCTCTCTCTCTCTCTCTCTCTCTCTCTCTCTCTCTCTCTCTCTCTCTCTCTCTCTCTCTCTCTCTCTCTCTCTCTCTCTCTCTCTCTCTCTCTCTCTCTCTCTCTCTCTCTCTCTCTCTCTCTCTCTCTCTCTCTCTCTCTCTCTCTCTCTCTCTCTCTCTCTCTCTCTCCCACATACATTTTAAAAGATTCATGGCAGATACATACATAAATATAAAGCATATAAATAACTTCTTTAATTTTATATAAACTAACTGAAGCAATTCAAAAACACAAAATTACTAATTTAAACACTCATTAGTTTTATCAACTATAAAAATAGCTACATCTCTCATAACCTTTGTATTTGAAAAGAGTAGAAAATTTGTTTAAAATCAATAATTAGAAAGATATTTCATGTATAAGACAGTAAAATCAAATAGCTTGAATATTCTGTACATGTAATATTATACTTAAGATGGATGGAAATAATTCAAGAACTCAAAAGTCCTGTAGATGAATTTTGTCTTAATTCTTAAAGAAACATGTAACCGGAATTCATTTATGGACATTGTGATAATACATAAAAAATTGTAGTTGAAATGTAGACTCTAAATAAATCCATGAATGGAAAATAATTGATGACAGAGTATAAGATTCTGTCATGAACAAAAATGTTTACAAAATGCATGAGTTGTGATGTGTCAAATGATAAACAGTCAGAATTGTTTGAATGTAAAAACAAAAGAAATTTATGAATGGTAAACACTTGCTAAACAATAATACATTTTTTGTCTTACATAAATGTTTCATGGTTTTAGTTTAACATCCAATCATTTGAGGCCTGCAACCTCTGACTGCATTCTTTTTCTAATACCAATTAAATGCATATTTTAAACTTTGTATACATAATGCAAACATATTTTTGATTTTGTTTATCTATAGGAGTTGATGTATGTGGATCACCTTAAAAAAGCAGGGGCCAATTTGTATTCATTAAGCCATCCCAGCGTGTAAGTAAAAGTGTTCATCTTTGACAAAAATGTGTTTGTATTTGGTTGAAATGCATGTCAGCAAATACTGGCTGTATGATGCAAAGCAGTGTAAAGATAAAGAATTGCAAAAGCAAAATCATTATTTACTTAACTGGACAAAATATTTAATCATTTGACAGCTACACACATGAATTTTAAAATTATTGAAAGTATTCTTAATATTTGATGGATACAGCCTTACAAACAATTCAAACTCTTTTAATGTTAAAACACAGGAAATATTTGTGTTATTATTTATCGATTGGTTCTATACATTTGTTTAGACTGGAACTTAATTCCACTGATTAATAGATTGGTTCTATACATTTGTTTAGACTGGAACTTAATTCCACTGATTAATAGATTGGTTCTATACATTTTATTAGACTGGAACTAATGGATTAATATTATGATAAAATGAGAATTAGGAACCAGCCTTTGGAGGATGATACGGTAAATATGGCTTCGGATAGCTGGTGTAATACTCTGTTAAACTGTCAAAACAGATTTGTCACACTAAACCATGCTTGTGGAAATTATTACTATAAAACAATAAAAATATAGCTTATTTGATAAATGCATATCTGTTTATTACTCATTTATAATATCAACCAAATTAACACAGAAAAGTGCTGACAGTGGCATATACTAGAGGTTACATTCAAACAATATATATTAAAAAGTGTCACGGTCAAACACAATTTTTTAAAAAATAGTTTTTCTTCTATGATATTAAATTACTTGTTTCCAGAGAAATTGTTTATTTCAATTTTGCAAGGTAATAATGAGGCAGTCTAACAAAATAATTAAAATAATGAAATTTCTTATTTGTGGCAGTTCTGACAGTTTGAATATTCTATGTATGTTAGTTATATAAATTTTAGATAAGTGCAATGCTGTCTGTGAATCCTGCTATAGATTTTATATTTGTTCCATGCTATTTATCTTACTGCTATAAATTTTAGTGCATTTCCATTTTATCCATTTATCTTACTGCTATAAATTTTGGGGGCCCCAAGTGGCCAAGTGGTCTAAAGCCATGACCGTTACGGATCACTGCCATCTCCCTCTGTCAATGTTCGAGTCCAGACTTGGCAAACATGGGTAAGTGAGAAAGCTTTTCTTGGGTAGGTGGTTCTTCCCTGGGTTTTCCAGGGTTCTTTCTCCACCATTAATACTGTCCACCATGTATAGCCTATCTTGTGCTGAAAAATGGCTTTTAACCCAACAACAACAACAACAAGCTATAAATTTTAGAGTAGTTCCATACCATCTTTATATTTTTACTGCTGTAAATTTTAGTATGGTTCCATTATATCTTAATGCTTTAATCAATGGCACTTACATTGTTCAATGATATCTGTAACTCCCCCCCTTAACTCATTAACCCATGGAGCTTTTTGTCATTTACACCTGAAATGTAAGTAGGAAACACATTTTGTGGGGTGTTTCTGAATACATCCTTATACATCAACTTCCAGGAGAATTCTGGTTAACCTAATGCCTAGTTGTGTTAGAAACATTGTTTTTCATTGGCTATTTCCCTTTGCAGGAGCAGAAGAATAAAAATGCTTCACTGACCCATCATTTTCATATCGAGACCACTCTTTATTTTAAATGCCTCATCTTATCCTAGTTTTTGCAAAAGGTTCACCTGTCTGTGTGCAGTTCAGACTGGTATGCCTTAGTTATGAGGCCAAAAAGTCTTAAATCATGACACAAAATCAGATTCCAACCATGGGCAAATTTTTAGTGGAAACAAATCGAGTCCATCTGTATTTTGAAATGCTATTATAACGTCCAGATTATTTGGTATCATTGTTGAGCTAGCTACATCTGTTTACCTTTCTATAATACCACCCACATTAGTGTATCACACATAACCTTGATTTTACAGAGCTCAGAAGTAGGCTACTACCTCTTGATGCATATATGAGGTGCCAGGGGTTAATGAATTAATGACATTCAACTGTTGCCTGTATATCCATATGAGCTGTAGGAACATTCATTCAATCAGTCTGTTGGATGCCATTTTGATTTATTGCAGAGGAAAGGTGGCTGAGGAATGCCAAAGTCCTTTGAAGTATGGCTTCAGTTTATTAAACAATAAATATGACTATTACATTTGGCCACATGTTATCAGACAAATTCATTTTTTTTTAAAATTTCCAGTGCTGCCATTTATTATTTTATCACAAATTTAACAATTCTTTCAGTCAAACTCAAGTTTAGAAGGAAGGAAATAATGTTATAAAAGCTCTCTGACACTCCTGCTGAATCGAAGGTCATATGAACATGGGAGTTTTCCTGAAAGATTTCTTATGATGCCTAGTTTAAGTCTAAAATTAGTATGGGCCTACTCTGATGTCCAGTATGGCTGCTGTGGCAGCCATTTTGAAAATCTTGTTATAGCCTCTCCTACTAAAAAGAAAATCATATCAACATGGGGCTTCACCGGATGATATCCAGCTGGTCCTAAATGAAAATGGATCTGCTCAAACATTCAATATGGTCAGCAAAAACAAAACATACATGTTTTATTACAAACAAAACAGGTAACCAGAACTGGATTTTCTTGTGTATTAATGGCAAGGTGATCACTAAGTAGAGAAATAAAACATCATGGGGTTTTTTTGACATTATGAAACTTGCTAAGTAAATTTCGGCATATCTTGTAAGCATCCACTTATTCATTAATTTCATGTCTAATTCTCTGTTTGTAAGATATATTATTTCCCAAATAACAGATAAATCTTTGTTTTAATTTTACACTGTCATTAAAAGTTGTGCACATGAATCTATGTAATTGATAAACTTTCCTGAATATATGAAAATTAAAAAAGATAACAAAACTGACCTTGGTCTTCCTGTTATATTGTGCACTATTGCATTATGTCCTCAATACAAAAGTACATATATGTAGTTACCTTCTACCTGGAACAATATCTACACTTTAATACAAGTTATGACTGTCCTTGCTGATAAAGAAAAACATTTGTCTTGTAGAGTACAGTGTATGTGATAACATCTGTCCCATGGCTTTGTCATATTTATTTATATTTATTACTGATCCATAAAAGATATTTTAATTTCTTATCAAAATTTGCAAATGAAAGCCTGTTTTCATTATTATTTAAACCATAGTATGTCACTGCCATTCAAAGTCATCTGTCTGTCTGTCTGCAGCTATTCCTATGATATTAGACATTTTTCAAAGTATGGCATTTCCTGTAGATGTGGCAAATGAAGTCATGGGTAACATGTAAGATTTCTTGTTTTCATTGGTCAAAAGTTAAGTTTATGATGTTCATTGCCATTTAAACATTTTGATATTGACATTTAATTTTTAGAAATGAAGATAAAAGAATGAACATAGAGTATCCTGTGAAATCCTGTGACAAGCTAAAAGAGTGCTATGAGGCATCCATGGTTTTAAGTGGAGCTGGTGATGCACTGGGATACAAGAATGGAGAGTGGGAATTTTGCCATTCAGGGAGAATAATACATAATGAACTAAAGAAGATGGGAGGTATAGAGAATGTGACAGTCAAATGTAAGTACAGATGCTGAACCATACATGAATCTGTATTATAGCTGGCAATTGGTCAAAGCTTTGACTTGCATTTAATTAAATTACTGTTTATTTTGGGACAAAAGTTTTCTACAAACTTTGGAAAATGACAAAATACCAACATTAATTTCTGCCCATAGTGAGTCTTGATATGGAGATAATGTTTTCAGTCTTTGTTCAGAATGTCATAAATCCTTTATTATTTGATCTGTGGCTTTTTTTTTCCACATTGCATTTTTTACAATCAGTTCAGAAGACAATAATAAAAGGATAAACATGACAACTTGGTCTTATTCTCACTGATGTGGCCATCAAACTTACTTAATTTGCCATTACTGTCAAGAAAATGATAACTTGGAATTGGTATTTAAAAAGTAACATTACAAATCGCACAGTTGTTTAGAGTTTTACTTTCATGTCAATGACAGAAGTTATTCTGCATGCCACAGTAGTCATTTTCATTGGTAATTGTTGAAAAGCTATTTTAAATGATGCAAGCAGCCTTTTCTTCATACAGTAAACAAACAATACCAAGATTGTTTTCATGGCTTCCTTTCTTCTCAGAATGATGAAATACAATTACTTGTTGGGTGGTATTTCAGTTATACTCTATATAGGTATCACAGTATGAAATATAATGACCTGTTGGGTAGTCATTCTGTTCAGAGTAGCTATAGGTTTAACTGTATGATATATAATTACTTGTTAGGTAGTTATTCTGTTAGACCTAGTATAGGTTTAACTGTATGAAATACAATTACTTGTTGGGTAGTTTTTCTGTTAGACCAAGGTTAGGTTTAACTGTATGAAATACTATTGCTTGTTGAGTAATTTTTCTGTTAGGGTAACTATCGATTTAACTGTATGAAATAAATTGCTGGATAGTCCTTCTGTTAGACCAAGTATAGGTTTAACTGCATGAAATACAATTACTTGTTGGATAGTGTTTCTGTTAGACCAAGGTTAGGTTTAACTGTATGAAATACTATTGCTTGTTGAGTAATTTTTTTGTTAGGGTAACTATCGATTTAACTGTGTAAAATACAAATACTTGTTGGGTGGTCCTTCTGTTAGACAAAGTATTGATTTAACTGCATGAAATACAATTGCTTGTTGGGTGGTCCTTCTGTTGGTGTAACTATAAGTATAGCTGTATGAAGTATAATTAATTGCTGGGTAGTGTTTCTATTATGCTAGATATAATTATAGCTATATGAAGAATAATTAAATGATGTGTAGTATTTCTATTATGCTAGATATAAGTATAGCAGTATGAAGTATAATTACTTGCTGTGTAGTGTTTCTATTATGCTAGATATAAGTATAGCTGTATGAAGAATAATTAATTGATGTGTAGTGTTTCTATTATGCTAGATATAATTATAGCTGTATGAAGTATAATTAATTGCTGTGTAGTATTTCTATTATGCTAGATATAATTATAGTTGTATGAAGTATAATTAATTGCTGTGTAGTGTTTATATTATGCTAGATATAAGTATAGCTGTATGAAGTATAATTAATTGCTGTGTAGTGTTTCTATTATGCTAGATATAAGTATAGCTATATGAAGTATAATTAAATGCTGTGTAGTATTTCTATTATGCTAGATATAATTATAGTTGTATGAAGTATAATTAATTGCTGTGTAGTGTTTCTATTATGCTAGATATAAGTATAGCTGTATGAAGAATAATTAATTGCTGTGTAGTGTTTCTATTATGCTAGATATAAGTATAGCTGTATGAAGAATAATTAATTGATGTGTAGTGTTTCTATTATGCTAGATATAATTATAGCTGTTTGAAGTATAATTAATTGCTGTGTAGTATTTCTATTATGCTAGATATAATTATAGTTGTATGAAGTATAATTAATTGCTGTGTAGTGTTTATATTATGCTAGATATAAGTATAGCTGTATGAAGTATAATTAATTGCTGTGTAGTGTTTCTATTATGCTAGATATAAGTATAGCTATATGAAGTATAATTAAATGCTGTGTAGTATTTCTATTATGCTAGATATAATTATAGTTGTATGAAGTATAATTAATTGCTGTGTAGTGTTTCTATTATGCTAGATATAAGTATAGCTGTATGAAGAATAATTAATTGCTGTGTAGTGTTTATATTATGCTAGATATAAGTATAGCTGTATGAAGTATAATTAATTGCTGTGTAGTGTTTATATTATGCTAGATATAAGTATAGCTGTATGAAGAATAATTAATTGCTGTGTAGTGTTTCTATTATGCTAGATATAAGTATAGCTGTATGAAGTATAATTAATTGCTGTGTAGTGTTTCTATTATGCTAGATATAAGTATAGCTGTATGAAGTATAATTAATTGCTGTGTAGTGTTTCTATTATGCTAGATATAAGTATAGCTGTATGAAGAATAATTAATTGATGTGTAGTGTTTCTATTATGCTAGATATAATTATAGTTGTATGAAGTAAAATTAATTGCTGTGTAGTGTTTATATTATGCTAGATATAGGTATAGCTGTATGAAGTATAATTAATTGCCGTGTCGTGTTTCTATTATGCTAGATATAAGTATAGCTGTATGAAGTATAATTAATTGCTGTGTAGTGTTTCTATTATGCTAGATATAAGTATAGCTGTATGAAGTATAATTAATTGCTGTGTAGTGTTTCTATTATGCTAGATATAAGTATAGCTGTATGATATGCATTTGGTGTCAGTATGTTAGATGTGTGTTAGCCTGAATGGGAAACAAAGCTGTTTCCTCGGAAGTGAGATGGTCTAGCATCCATCTTATGTCCATTAGCACTGGCTTGTTATTGCTACTACTGCTAAACAACTGAAAGGAGTACATTGGAATATTGCAAACACAATCATTACATGGTAGCCATGTTGATGCTAATACTTCCTTTGCATTTTATATCTCATTGAGCTTATGAACACAGGAACTTGTACATTCCAGTGAACAGGTTTATAGTCAGTACTCTAAATTTGATTTTAACATCAAATGATTTGACTTAGGTTTTTAGCTCTACTGTTTTGTAAGAATAATAACACCAACAAGTTTGAATGAATTTGCATATTTTAATCTAGTTTATAAATGTACCTGAATAATACCATAAATACTACTACTTCATTCAGTAATGTTTTTGTTTTTTTCTGATAAATACTACTTAAAGACTTAACCAAATATAGCATGAGTAAGAATGAGTAAAAATGATTCTGATTTTGGAGAAGAGATCGTATATGAAAAACATATAGGGATCTGACATTAAAAAGGATTTTAAAATATTTGTATGATCACCAATATTAAATTCATCTACATCAGATGTAATTGCACTAAAGCAACATGCACTAGTAATATATGTTGTTTAAATCTGATTACATATATGTGCATTAGAATAGACAATGCATAGTTCTATGACAAAGGCAGGTATTCCATCGCATTTTTCTTCTTTCACCTTGTCTTCAAATAAAATATGCCTTGATATGGGAGAGGATTCAGAACGATCATAATCTGTAATCTGTTTATGAAAAAATATAGTTCTAACATTAAAATGGATTACTTGTCTATATGGTTAATTGTGAATTATTTAAACTTTGAAACTGAAGGAGTATGGTATTATTTAATAGTTTTGATTTACTATTTAATTTATTACTGTTTTCTCTCATTGACAACATCTTCAGCTAAACAGAGACAGTAAAGTTATAGAATAGCATGAAGAAGGTCTGATATCTCTCTCCTATATTTTAATCATGAGGAGTAAGAAGAAAAATGCAATGGAATACATATGCCTGCTCTCTCTTCAAAACAATACATGGAAAAGCATTTAGCATCAGTGATGCAATTTCTTTATTGCCAGTAATCAGAAATAACATACTGTGGTGCCATTTTCATGAAACCAGAAGTTATTATTGTTTCATTTCCCACAACATTGCAAATTTTATCATATCTGTAACTAAGTAAATACTCAAGTCTGTAACTTTAAATATAGTCAAAAGTACCAAATTCATTTAAAATACTTTGTATGAAATGAATTATGTACTTTTAGTTACATTTAATGTCATGCTGACCCAAAAATCTACTGTGTTAAAGACGTGATAAGTCATGATGCTTTGTGAAAGAAAGTGAAAAAGACAATGTGGAGGTATCTTGGGGGCCTTGTCTTATAATATATGGATGAAAAATGATAAGTTTTCAAAATTTATAAATTCAACTTATACTTAAGATTGACTTATAGGTCAGCAAATACAGTAGGTATCTTGTAGATGTTTTAATCTAAACATAACAAAATAGTGTTCTTTCCAGATTTGTATGATGGAGTTATCCAAGAATGTCAGGGTTGTTTCTTTTATTCCTGGAAATTCTCTGTGCCCAGTAGAGCATCTGAGTCCCTTCAAGTGACTCTTATGTTGTTTCTTCTAGGTTGCAATATTTTCAAAGATCAGAGCCACTTTCAACACAAAATTTAACTAAATTATGCAAAATTCAGCAGCAAAGATAAGTTTAGCAATATAAATTTTAGCCATACTATTGTATATCCATCTGTCTGGAACAATAAAGAACCATGTGGAAAAGTTGATACATTTTGTTAGCCAGCAGTGGTTGTGTATAAGTCAAGTCCTGCTCCAAACAACAGACCATGATCAACTATCACAATACACCCACAGAACAGAGTCTATATCATTGAGTTGATTACTGCTACAAACTGCATAGACCCAGACCAGCCAGCACATCATGCTATTGCAGATCTGAGTTTGAGCAGCTTGCAGATGAACTGTGTTTATATCTAAGTATATACAGCACTACTTGGGGGTTCGTTCTTTTGCACATCTGCAAGCTTTGGCTTCATCTCAGAGACTGGTTCTCTATCTATACATCCATTTACAATTTTGATCAAGAGTTTAAATCATATGATCTATGATCATGTAGAGAACAATCATGGTGATTGATATGTACTGCTATATTTAGGATTCAAAGTTTGTTTTTTTTGGGTGCTAGGTATAAAATGTTTAAATGAATCTTATAAAATGTGAAACCTTAAACCAAATTTGAACCAAAGTCTTTTTGGCCTGTCATGTAACCGGTATCTACAGCTTTCATGAAGTAATCTTCATGGTCACTGTGATGTTATGGATGGTAGAGAGAAAATAAATGAACCCATAACCCATTTTATTGCTGTATTTTGCTAATAAGGAAATGAATAGCCACGAATATTCACAGTAACTTTTAATTGTGAAATTCATGTTTGTTTTTTTTTCAGTGCCTGATTGGAAAATCAGTGATGATACAGTTATGCACCTAGCAACTGCTGAAGGTAAGACTGTTACTAGATAATAATCATAAGAATGTTATGGAAACAGTTAATATTCATTCTTATTAAGGCTCTTGAAAATAGGCATTGTTTGATTTACTACATGTACTGTAGAAAACCTTTTATCCATATTGGCTAGGAGACACTAGAGTGTAATGATTAATCTAAATGTATTGGCATCACAATATTTTGCTATATATTGCATCAGTACTGCCAAAATTCATTTTGCATTTCAAGTATGACAGTATACTGATGTGGTGGTACCTGGTATTGTTTCACAATTGTTGTGACCAGTTTGAGTTGAATTTTTATTTTATGGAATTCAAGTGATTCTTTTTCATGGAAATACATAAGTGCTCCTTTAAAATTCTTGGATGAGATATTTATTGACATCTATATGGAAATGCAAAACAAATAATATTTTCTGTGATTCAACAAGACACTGTTGACACATTTACACTTTGATGGTTACAACAGACATCATCATTTTCCATTTTGGATTTCATTCAGACTCCAACTCAGTTTCACTTGAGACTTTTTAATACTAAGACTTCTATTTTTTAATTCTTGGATTAATTTTGCATTTGATTTGTAAAAATACAAGTTCTTTTTTCTCATTTTCACTTGGTATTCTAGAGAAATAAATTATTTGTTTAATTTTACAAAGCTTGTTGTCTTCATTCTTTTCTGTTACTTATTTCAAGATTATAAAAACATTACATAAAATTGTTGTTGTTGTTGGGCTTAACACCATTTTTCAGCACACGATAGGCTATTCATGGCGGCCAGTATTAAAGGTGGTGGAAGAAACCAAGAAAATCACCGGAAAGAAACAGAAAGAACCACCGACCAACGAGAAGCTACTGGCAAGCTTTCTCACATATCCACATTCGCTGAATCCTAGACTCAAACACACGCAGACAGAGGTGAGATGGCAGTGATCAGTAATGGACAGCGCTTTAGACCACTCGGCCAGTTGGACACTTAATCTTGGGATATATGAATTTTGGCTAAAATATTTCAGTAAACTTTGTTTTTAAATTTTAAATTCCCATAGTTTTTGAATATTTTAAATCCCAAGTATTATTTTACATTTAAGAAATTTCTAGTGAAAACAGCAGGTTTTTTATAATATCACAAAAATTAGAGATCTTTCATTCAAATCCTAAATAGGAATGTTTGAAAAAAGAATTGCTAAGTTTGCCAGAAAATATTATCTTTCTGAAGCATAAGCTTCTTTAACAAAGCAAGAAATAAAAAATATTTTCATCCAGTATTTGATAGAAAGAGTATTTTTTTAGTAATTCTGTATCTGTCGGTTATGTATATGTGATTAAATTGCTTGTGTGTAAGGCTTAAAATTCTTTTTATTTTGTTTCATTGTATTTAATTGCAATGAATATTTTTCTTGGATTTAGGATTATAATTTTAGTAGTGAGATATTTTTAGCACAAAGTTTGTTTACTCAAGACAAAATATAATATGGGAGTGTTGGCATTTAGTTCGTCTTACCTTGGTAACAAATCAACAGGAAGTTAAATGATTGGTCAGCATCACGGACATACTTTCTTCTCATGATCAATGTTTGAAGACAAGCTTTTTTTATGATTGGTTTTTTAGTCTACATGACCAGTCTTGCAAGATATGAAGTGATGTTTTGATTGTAAATACACATTCTTATTATTGGTTTGGCCAGTCATTCAAAACCTTGAAGGAACAAGGTGTTGTTTTTAAAATTGTTGGCAAAATATTTTATTCTTTGTCTGATTTTTGGATTCAATAATTTATTTTCCTGGACACTCAACAAGTTACAAGAAACTTTCTTATAAACATTATTCAAATTTCAAGGAAATTAATTCTGGAATTATTCGGAAACTAAGACTGTGATTCAAGTGAGGAATTATTGTTATTCATACATTGGACCACATATGACATCATTGCTGTCCATATTCATATGTTGTCACGTAACAAGGCTGACATACAATTAAAGAAATTAAAATTAAAATACAAGAATGATCTGAAAGTAATAAAGCTTGAACTTCAAAAAAAGAAAACAAAGCCAATTCCAACTGGAAAAAAATGAGAACAAATGCAGTTACAGAAAGGAGATAAACAAATGCAATTAGAAAAGAAGGAGAGAGAGAAACAAATGCAAATGCAGTTGGAGAAAGAGGAAATAGAGAAAGAAATGCAGTTATAGAAAGAAGTGAAACAAATGCAAATGTAACTAGAATTGCAGAGAGAAGGAAGAAAGGGAATATCAGTTTTGATTAAGAGAATTAGAACTGGCAAGTGGAAAGCACATTCTCACTTTACATACAAATTAAAGTTTTAATGCTACTAGGAATATTTTGTTAGTGCCCACTTTTAGAGAAAAGTAAGTAGACAAATATTTTCCTCAGTTTGAAAAATTTACTAAAATTTGAAATAGCCAACGGAGCATTGGATTCTCTTATTACAATCTATATGTACTGTTAAAGCTAGTGATATTTACAATTCACTGTCACTACAGCAAAGTGCTGAATGCATCTTATAGTGTTATGAGTTAGTCCCTGAGGCTTCTTAGCAAAAATTCAGAAACTTTAAAAAAGAAGCTAGACAAACTTGTGTCAAATGTGCAAGAGAAATTAAGCAGTTATTTGATAGATGGTGCTTAGCCAAGAAAGTTAATCAAGATTATGAAAATCTCAGACAACTTGTATTACTTGAAGAGTTCAAGAACTGTGTCCATAGTGACATTAATTCTTATCTTGCTAAGCATAAAGTCGAAACCTTGGAAAATGCTGCTCATACTGCTGATGAATATTTCTTAACTCATGAAGTTTGTTTTGTAGGCTAGTCTTATACACAGCAGTCTTCTGGTAAAAAAAAAATTAGCCTAATATGAGCCCTTCTAAATTTCAATCTGGCACAAAATTTAGAAATAAAACTTCTGATAAGCTTGATCAGAAACCCTTATCTCTTCTCACATTTTCCTATTTCAAGAAAAAAAAAACGGTCATTTCTCATTGTTTCAAATTGAAATATAGGCATCAGAATCAAGATAGACCTATTCCAAATGTTCTTATTTCTAAGAGGTCAAGGTCCTGTATTGAAAGCAATACATTTGTTGGGTCTAATAAACTACAGTCTGATTTTATTATGGAGAATTATGAACCATTAATGTCGAAGGGTTCTATATCACTCTTGGGTTGTTTAGCCAATCCTATCCCTATTAAAAGTTTAAGAGACACAGGAGATTCTCAGAGTCTTTTATTATCAGGTACTTTGCCTTTTTCTGAGAAGTCTTCTAATTAAAGTGTTCTTCAGGGAGTAGATTGCTACTTTGTTAATGTTCCTCTCCATTGTGTAAATTTGTCAACAGACTTAGTCTCAGGACCCATGACAGTCATAACATCATCTTCTTTTCCCATTCAGGGCATTCATTTATTACTAAGCAATACATTAGCTGGAGACAAGGTTGTGGTTAATCCACTTGTAACTGACACACCTTTCTTGGATCAGAAAGTTGATTGTACTGAAAAAGAATTCCCTGATTTATACCCAGCTTGTGAAGTTACTAGAGCTATGGCAAAGAAATTTCTTGAGAGTAATGTTGATCAGAAAAGTATTCCTTTAGCTGACACATGTATTGTTCAGGCTTTTAATGAGGTCAATTTCACTCCTTGTTTGGATCAATCAAAAGGTATTGATCACAGTGATTTTACTTTAACTACTTATTCTCTATATTCTAATCAGGGTGACAAAAGACAATCACTGGTCTCCTGTTTGTGTCAGAGGGCCATTAGTGAAACTAAAGCTGCTGAAGCACCTGTCTGCTATTTCATTAAAAATGGAATTCTTATGAGAAAATGAGACATCCTGATGTACCTGCTGGTGATGAGTGGTCAGTGAACTATCAAATTGTAGTTCCAAAATTGTACAGACAGGAAATTCTTAGTCTTGCCCATGAAACTCCTTTGGCTCATTATTTAGGGATTAATAAGACTTATCATGGATCAAATTTTAAGTCTGGAATTTTTCAGCAAGTTATGTATAAATTAGGCATCCAAAATTCAAGTCTTCTGCCCATCACTGTGAGAACCAAGGAACTTTAGAAAGATTTCATCAAACTTAAAAATTTGATTCGGTCATATTGTTTTGTTACTGGTAAAGATTGGGACAAAGGCATTCATTTATTGTTGTTTGCGGTACAGGAATCAGTTCAAGAATCTTTAGGATTCAGTCCCTTTGAACTGGTTTTTGAACACAATGTGCATAGCCTGGTGAAGTTGTTAAAAGAGAAATTTCTTTCCAATGAAGATACTGAAATCAATCGTTTTGATTATGTTTCCAATTTTAAGTATAAATTGTCAAAGGCTTGAGTTTGCAAGAGCTAATATGCACTCTACTCAGTCAAAAATGAAATTAATGTAACATACATAGGAAAGGGGTCTTCAGCCTGGTGATAGAGTTCTGGCTCTCTTGCCCATACCACAAAATCCTCTTCAAGCAAAATATTATGGCTGAAAAGAAAGTGAATAACTTAAATTACATCATAAATAGTCCTGAGATGCAGAAACAAAATAACTTTGTCTGCAAGAACAGTCATAATGACCTAATAATGTATCCTTTTTAATGTATCCTTACCTTAAAAATTTATAGCTTGTTTTCTGTTTCTAATTTTGTGGTGTTTGTTTTTAATTTTTGTAATCATTTCATTATGTATGTTTGGGTTTTTTTTAATTCTTTTTAAGCATTGTCAAATATTGTAAAGCACTTAGAGCTTCTAAAGATTAGGTATTATATAAAGTCTTCATTTTTATTATTATTATTATTATTATTATTATTATTATTATTATTATTATTATTATTATTATTATTATTATTATTATTATTATTATATAAACATGTTAAATGAGCATGTTGAGAGAGATATCAAAGTTAATCATGCAATTAATTTAGTTGTACCTGTCCCACTCATTGAGGATTTAAGTGAAGTAATGCAATCATGCTCTGTTCATTTTGGAGTAACAAATCTTCAGAATTCAGAAATCATGAATAATCTGGACATGAAACTTTTACATTTGCAACAACAAGAAATGAATGAACTTAAACAGTTATTACTTGAATATGAGCACTTATTTCCAGATGTTTCTACAATAACAAGCAAAATTTACCATGACATTAAAATTGTGAATTCCAAACCTGTGGAACTATACACTGCTACAGGATGAACCATCTCAGACTGGAATGCTTGAAAAAAAGAAATTCAGTATATGCTGGAGAATGATTTCATAGAACTAAGTAAAAATGACTGGAATTCACCTTGTATACTTGTTCCAAAACCAGATAAAACTTTCCACATGTGCACTGATTATAGAAAGGTGAACAGTGCGACTAAAACAGATTGATTTCCATTACCAAGAATTGATAACTGCATTGATAAAATTGGAAATGCAAAGAAAGCAAACAAATTTGACTGTCTAAAAGGATTTAGGCATATTCCACTGTTGGAAAGGGCAAAGGAAATTTCAGCATTCTTTACTCCAGATGGATTTATCAATATAAAATGATACCATTTGGGATGAAGGGTTCACCAAGCACTTTTCAACATTTAATGAACATGGTTACCTCTGGTCTAAATAACTGTGATGCTTACATTGATAATGTCATCATTTTTAATGACACCTGAAAAGAACATTAAGCAACAATTCAGAAATTCTTTGACAGACCTACTGTTGCAAGTTTGACAATTAATTTATCCAAAAGTGAGTTTTGCCATGCTTCTGTAACATTTCTGTGTCATATTGTGGGACATGGACAAGTTAAACCTATAGATGCTAAGATCAAAGCTATCTCTGAATAAACTGTGCCTATCAGTAAAAAGCAACTGATGGGAGTTTTAGGTCTGGCTGGATACTATCGGAAATTTTGTTCAATTTTTTCTGTAATTGCTGAACCTCTGACAAATTTATTGAGCAAGAAAACCAAGTTTTGTTCAACTCATAAATGTCAGGAGGCTTTTGATAAGTTTAACACCATTCTTAAGAGTACACCAGTTCTTACAGATCCAAATTTTAGTCATTTAAACTGTCTGTTGATGCTAGTGATATTGGGGTTGGAGCAGTATTGATTCAAGAAGATAAAAATCATCCAGTTTGCTATTTTGTTAAGAAATTAAATAAGCAACAAAAATATTACTCAGCAATTGAGAAAGAATGTTTGACTTTGATATTGACGTTGCAACATTTTGAAGTTTACATTAGTTCAGCTTCCTTCTCCAATTATTGCTTATTGATCACAATCCCCTTACTTTCAAGATGAAAAACAGAAATCAAAGATTATTAAGGTGGAGTTTGTTGTTAAAGGAATATAATATTGACATCAGACACATCAAAGGAAAAAACACTTTGTAGCAGATGCACTTTCCCACGTATATAAATATATTATTTCATGTGTAATTTATATCATTCATAAGATTTCTTTTTTGTTTTTTAATAAACCCCATGTATAATTGACCTATGGTAAAAAGAAAGCTTTATTATATAAATCTTTCTTTTTCTTTTATGGTGGGAAATCTTATTTATATTTAATTTTATTGGTTGTTTTGGTAGTTTTAAATTTTTTAATTCCATTACAACCAATAATAGAAACACTGTATCTAGTTTCTGACTTTGTCTTCAAAATCAGTGAGTTTTGGTAAACAACTATTTTTTTTATTGTTTTCATAGTAAGAATTGTTAAAGTTTAATCAAGGTTAAACCTAGATTATGTGATGGGTGGCATGTATCTATTATTACAAACTTTTATTTTTTCCAGAACAATGACCCTCACCTTTGAATCTGTTTTGCATCTTAACCCTTTACCTCATACAAGTGCCTTTTGACGCCGCTACCCGATTTGCATACAAGCTCCTTTTGATGCCTCTGTAAAATGCAGCCATTTTGAGCAGGTTATCATAGCACCACCTTCTGGGAAAGCCCCTATTAGATATTACATTTATTTGTGTAAATGACCATTACATCAGATCATGTTGTCACTGTTTATGTTCTGGTCAAAATCTGCTATTTAAATTAAGTCATAAATTCTGTCTCCAAAATGGCAGTTTCTGGATATCGTTCAGTACTTGCTCGAGTTTTCACGAGTAGAATCACAATTATGAAAGCATCAGTGACTTAGGTAAAGGCTCTGATACTGATTTAGGAAGCCATTAGTTTTTATAAATTACCAAATTCAGCTGATTTATTGATGTGATGCAAAGAACTTGTAAATGTTGAGCATTTAAAATGGCAGTTGATCACACGGCTTCACTGACTTGATGGTGAATGAGTTCTCTCAAGATTTTAAAGATCATACAAAATTCTCTTGTGAAAAATAATTATACAGCTCCAATGAATGTATTTTATTCTTAAATCTTTCCATACATGATATATGTGTACCAAAAACGGAAAATGGTTAAAAGTGCTGTTAAATGTAACATACATGTCCTGCCTAACAGGCCTCTGTGTAATGCACTGCACTGACTAACTTAGCTACATCCATTTTGAAGGGCTTAAAAGCCATACACTTTATGAGGGAAAGGGTTAATTAGCATATAACTGTTACTTTTATAGAGGTTTTAAGTCAGGCTCCAAACATTTGACACATTAAGTTGTTGTGACCAGTTTCTGTTGAATTTTTATCTGATGGAATTAAAGCGATTCTTTTCCCTATAAAATTCATGGATAAAGACATTTATTGACATTTATACAGAATAATATTTTTTGTGATTCAACAAAAAACTTTTTTACACATCTACACTTTGAAGGTTACAACTGACTTCCATTTTGGATTTCATTGGGACTCAATCTCTGTTGGACCTTTTAATACTAGGGCTTCTATTTTTTTAATAATTGGACCATTTTTGGATTTGATTTGTAAAACTCTAAGGTCTTTTTTCTTATATTTTGCTTGATATTCTAGGAAAATAAATTATTTAATTTTACAGTGCTTTTTATCTTTACTCTTTTCTGTTACTTATTTTAAGAGCATATCCTCGTAACACAATATACATAAACAAAGAAACAACCATTCTCAGGGACAAGCCATTATAACAATTTTTTATTTGAATATAGTTATATAAACTTATAAATGATTCATATTTGAACATAATTAAAAAAATTTCTGCATAAATTAATTCAAATATTTAAGATTTTGTAGGTTTAATTTCAATGAGAAAAAGTAACTTCTAATCCCATAATGCTTTACTATGACCACAGTGACAAATGAAATCTGAAAACACCAACTCCATGGCTGGAAATATTTTGGATTCAAGGGAAAAAAAGAAGTTACAAAGGCATTGTATAGTTATTAATGAAACCAAATGCAGAATTTGCTATTGGTAGTATTTTCAAATAGTACCAAAAACATTCATGCATGTTTAACATTGAAAACCAGTGACATTGACATTACATGCTAAGACATTGACATAGACATTAGATGCCAAGACAGTAACATAGACACTACATGCAAAGAAACTGATATAGACATTACATGCAAAGACAACAACATAAACATTATATGCCAAGACAGCAACATAGACATTACATGCAAAGAAAGTGACTGAGACAGTACTTAGAGAAACAGTGACACAGACAGTACATGCAAAGACAGGTAAATAAATATTGCAGGCCAAGACAATGACATGCAAAGAGACATGCAAAGAGAGTGACATAGACATTACATGTAAAACATGCAAAGACATGCAAAGAGAGTGACATAGACATTACATGTAAAACAGCTACATATACATTAAAAGCAGGGGCCCCGAGTGGCCGAGTGGTCTAAAGCGCTGTCCGTTACGGATCACTGCCATCTCACCTCTGTCTGCGTGGGTTCGAGTCTAGGATTCGGCGAATGTGGATATGTGAGAAAGCTTGCCAGTAGCTTCTCGTGGGTCAGTGGTTCTTTCCGGTGATTTCCCGGTTTCTTCCTCCACCATTAATACTGGCCGCCATGAATAGCCTATCATGTGCTGAAAAATGGCGTTAAGCCCAACAACAACAACAACAACAACATTAAAAGCAAAGATAAATGAACATAGTAGGTGTCATTATCATGCTTTGTTACTCCTATATCACAATATGTATTGTATAACCAGCAAATTGTATGATAATGATCACAGTGTATATATCATATCCATCATAGTATCAAGATAAGTACCATATTGCAATCATACAGGTGAATCAAAGCTCTAATTGTTTTCAGATTATGCAGGTATTCATATACATTTTCTTCAACTACTTGGGAGTCACTAATGAAGCTTAAAGATACAAGCGGATGCCATCCTAGTTGTGTATTAAACAAAATGGGGGGGTGGAACAGGGCTATTTAATGACTGAATACTTGTTTTATAATCATATTGATAATAATTATCAACAAAGAGCATTTTCTAATGAAGTTGTTTTAATAAACTAACTTTATTCTCAAGATGCTAAACCACTGAAAGATCGTTAATATTACTCACAGAGGATTCAAAAACCATCACATGTACACAAAAATATTTTATTTTACATCACTGCTTTATAAGGTTGTTGATTCACAACCAACAAGATTCCATTTTTCAAAAATTGGAGACATTTTATGATATAACAATTGACATTTAAATTCAATTTTTAAATTTTACTGCTCTCTGAAAAAAAATTGAAGTTATGATTTCATTGCAAGTGATATTTGAAAATTACAGTGTCAATTAAGGAATATTTAGTTTACTACAAACTTGAGAACTTGCCTCTCCATCTTTTATACATGCATTTTAACATTTCTTATACTTCACACCTTTTATTTGATTTGATAAAAAAGTAGAAATAACATAATGATAAAAAAGCAAGTCTTTTTTTAATTCAGTGTAACAATACAACAAATACTTCTGATAGTTGAAAATCCAGTCATAGTTGGGACTTAACAAGGTTCTCACAGAAATGATCAGAGTAATTGCTGTGACAGTAGATTGACATTTTTCACATTTGGATACAGAAGGAAATATTGCATTTATGATGATTACAATAAAACTCAATTAAAAAAATTAAACTACAACACAGATTTCACTTGCAAAACTTTTTTAATTGGTATTTAGTTTTTAAAGTGTAGCCACTAGTAGGCATAAGTTAAAATTTCTTGGATTGAAGAGTTTATAGAAACAATATTGTTATTTACACTGTACCTAGAATGTTGTTTGGAAAGAAAATTTAACAAAATATATTCATCTTCTTCAAAGTTGAGCATTTCATGATGTTGATTAAAATTTGCAAGTATTAGCCACCATTTTTTAATATAAAAAGAGTGATTTATCAAGATTTCATTTACTAATTTTCTTCCCAGACAACAAATAGGGCCCATTTTGGGGATATTTTCAAAAAAAATTAGACACTGCATTATAAGTAGATTTGCGAGCTATCCTGGTGAGTTATCAAGCAATTGGTGCATGCATATGCTAAGAATCTTGGTGCAACAAGTAGAAGAACTGAATTTGGTTCAGGTTCAAAACAAATTTATATGCTTTGGCATCATAATAAATGACTTTTGCATTAAAGAATATTTGTGAAGTTCAAGTTGTGCAATTTGCACATGGATCTCATTACTTGCAGTTCTTTGAAATGAAGTTTGCTATATAATACTATATAGTTCTCCATCGAATACATTACCCAGTCACATTACCCTTAGTAATAAGACTACCTCTCAAATTGTGCCCTCATTGAAAGATATCTTTTATGTCTATATATCACATTGACAATGAAAAGAACATCTACGGGAAGAAATTCTTCCAAATATCATTTCTCTCCTGTGACCACTAGATGATTTTATTTTGTACCAGATGTGATTCAGTTTAAGCCTATGCATTGCATCACTTCTGCCTTTTAATATCTGTCAATAATCATCTTTATTTACACCGATTGGCATGTAAAGTTAGTATCAGATAAAATTACTTCAGGACATTGGTATCTTTTTTTCCTTTTTTTAAAAATAATTTTTGCATATGTATCTACTTTTGTTTACTTTGTCTTAGACCTTATATTTGTGCATATTATCTTTGACACTCACTTCAGATTTTTATCTTATGGACAATGATTTATACTGTCTGTACTATTCAGTACTTTACACTTTTGGTTGTCCTGTTAATTAGTCATTTATTAATTACATTTTCAGATGTTCAATAGCAACTAAATTTGCAAAGTGTAAGCTCAAAATTTCTGTCCATGCATGAGGTATGGTTCACATGCACTAAATACACAATTTCAATAGCATACAGTGTCTGTACATTGTGTATAAGTCTTATGGACAGTGAATGCATCTGTGCTACACTCACCCTAGTCACTACGTGAGCCTTAGATTAGAGACATCTTACTTGGGAGATGATGGTGCCGTTGTTGACCTCTGTGAGATTTGTATAATGCCTTTCATCTTATGACTCTAACACATATTTTTATGTGATTGGAGAGCTTTTCCCACATTTTGGCAACCCAGTTAGAATCATCAGTCCCTCTACATGATCTGAGTGCCCAGCCTTTCCAATTGTCTCTACCATCTGCCACTGTCATGGTGTCCAAATCCAATTGGCCATCTAGTCAACCTTAATAGCTGGCTACCTCAAGTTCTAATTCTTATGCATTGTGTGCAAAACAGTTTAACTATCCCAATGTATATGGCATGTTGCAGGGACAGTTGTGTCAGGTGACCAGTGGCCAATTCACTAACTAATGGACAGATAGCACAAGATGCCAATGAACAATGTTGTTACTAAGCTGCTTCTTCCATTACACTGTGTGCTGGAGGAGGAAAACCCTCTGAATAAATATTAGGAAAATATTTTGTCAGCTGCCCATTATAACCCCATGATGAAGTGTATGGAATTTAGTATCAAAGTGGTAACTGAGAAAATTTATATAGTATTCTCTTTCCATTGTATTGATCCTAACTGTTTTGGAGGAGCTATATAGTATTCTCTATCCATTGTGTTGATCCTAACTGTTTTGGAGGAGCTATATAGTATTCTCTATCCATTGTGTTGATCCTAACTGTTTTGGAGGAGCTATATAGTATTCTCTTTCCATTGTATTGATCCTAACTGTTTTGGAAGAGCTTATATAGTATATAGAATACTATATGTATTCTCTAGCCATTGTATTGATCCTGTTTTGGAGGAGCTATATAGTATTCTCTTTCCATCGTATTGATCCTAACTGTTTTGGAAGAGCTTATATAGTATATAGAATACTATATGTATTCTCTATCCATTGTATTGATCCTAACTGTTTTGGAGGAGCTATATAGTATTCTCTTTCCATCGTATTGATCCTAACTGTTTTGGAGGAGCAATATAGTATTATCTTTCCATTGTGTTGATCCTAACTGTTTTGGAGGAGCTATATAGTATTCTCTTTCCATTGTGTTGATCCTAACTGTTTTGGAAGAGCTTATATAGTATATAGAATACTATATGTATTCTCTATCCATTGTATTGATCCTGTTTTGGAGGAGCTATATAGTATTCTCTTTCCATTGTGTTGATCCTAACTGTTTTGGAGGAGCTATATAGTATTCTCTTTCCATTGTGTTGATCCTAACTGTTTTGGAGGAGCTTCAGACTTTGTTTATCAAGCCCCTTCCTATTTAGTACCCCCTATTTTCCATGTTAGCAGTCCAAACTGATCCTCAAAAGCAGATAATAAAGGGTTTAATTCTTGATTATTCCTAATGGCAAAAGTGAATGGAAAACTCCTGCTAGTTATAGACCTGAGACTACTCAACATATACATAGTTGCACCAAAATTCATAATGGAAACACTAAAGTCAGTAAGGCTTTTCATCAAGAGGGACAAGTGTGTGCTCATTCTTGATTTGACTAAAGCATACTTTCATATCCCTATCCATCTGGCTTTGCACAAGTTGCAAGTTCACTCGTTTCACATCTCATGGAACTGTATCTCTGTTTCTCCATCAAGTATATTTACCGATGCTGATCATGTAACCTTCAGAAAGAAACACTGCTCTCTTATAAATACAGCATTCTCTCATACATGAAATTTTCATCTTTTGCATCTATGTAACATATAGACATAGGAGGAAAAAAGATAACCTGCTTTTTACCTCCCTTTGCCAGAGTTAAGCATCTGCTAAATTGTCTGATGCCTGCTAGTTTCATTCAGTACTGTCCAAATCATACTGCTTGGTCTTCCTTTATGCTGGAATATCTTTGTGATTTTCAAACATATATTGACAAAGCCACCTTAGTCTTGTAATAAGTTATGTGCTACATTTTATAATATTTACTTGTGAAACCCATTATAAATTGATTGATTGGGGTCCAAAGACTAACATCACACTATAAGTAGGATCACTTAAACACATTTTCGAAAAACTTCACAATAGAAAATGTGCATTGAAATTTCATTGTCTTCAGTTTTAACTAACCTCTTGATGATATATCATCAAATTTACTTCTGTTTGAAATTGTGTACATGCCAGTATAACAGAAACAGTGCACAGTAAAGTTAAGGCAACATTAAGTGCTGGATTAAAAATGTGCTAGGGATATGAATAATTGGCTTTTTCAAGAGCATGTATTTAGGATGCTAAAAATAGAGGTCACCTTAAAAGAGACCAGAAACCAATGGAAATATATAATAATAAAAGCACTATAAGAAAAAACTTATTCTGAAGTATCATCTGTGACCATAATGCCAATATTAAAATATTGGCATATTTTCAAGGAGATGAATTTTCGTGACCTTGTATGCAATATTTCCATGCGTGTTTGGTTATTTTTCATGATGTGACATTATATTAGCAACTCCAACAATGCTGTTTTGTGATACTTAGTGTCCTAACACATTAAGAAAAGGTTGTAGACAACATTTATTTTTCTTTTAAAAAGTCTGAGTGCCTCACACCCGTGGTCCCTCTAAATTTAGTTCAGGCCAATCCTGTATTCAAAGTGAGGTGCCCGAGAATCTTTGATCACTCTGATGAAATGAGTAAATATATTTTCAAGATGTTGACATACATGCACTAACTAACATGACACAACCTAAATCATATCACCACTGTCCTAGGTGAAATTGAAATCTGATTTTAATCAAATGGAAGCTTTGCTATTTTTTGCTAAAAATAGCATCCTCAACCCCTGACACAGTTGTATTTCAAGAAAACAATTTTCAGTAACCTTAAAAAAAGAATTAAATTTGTTTTTAAAAAAAACAAAAACCCTTTCAGTCTGTGCCTATTACATGTAGTATGCATAAACAGTAATCTGTAATGCTAGGGACTGATATAAAACTATTCCTTGGGCAGTTTAAATAATAGTGATTAAAAAAGAGTTCAGGTATGCAAAGTTTCACATTGACCCTACCCCCTTGCTCAAATGTGCAAGTGCCCAAGGGATGTGCCCTTTCTCTCTGTATATGCCTTATTATCCCCCAAGACAAGCCCCTTTTTGACATTCTAGTCAGATGTGGCTAAACTGCAAAATAGCTAAAATTTTGACTTGAGTATACAAGCAATAAAAGCCATTGTGACTAATTAACAGTTAATTCTTATCCTTGCATTTATCTTGTGAAAAGGACTGCCCTTCAGACATACTCTAAAGAAACCATATTTGAAAGTGTGTGTGTGTATGTAAGCACAAGAAATTGATCAGCAATTAAACTATGCCCTATTTTGTTGCAATTTAAGAGGTCGAGAACTTCTTTTACATAGTTTAAATCTGCAGTCACAAGTTACCATAAATGTGGCAACTATTTTTCCACTTTTTACTGAATAAAATATTTATTCTGAATTAGTTCTTGGGGCACAAATATACTGCATGGTATATTTTGTTTTATTGCTTCTTTTAATTTAATCATGGTAAGTAAACTTTACATGTATGGTAGAGGAATGTCTGTGTTAACTGGCAGAGTTTCTTTGGCGGAAATAGAGATGCAATTTTGTTTGCTTAGAAATTTACACCGCATTCACAGTGATCATTCATGGGATTTAAGTTAATGGGTGACAATTTTATTTAATTTTTCTTTTACTATTGTACTGTTGTAGTGGTTTAAAAAATCTGAAATTTACATGAATATTTTAATTTTAACATTCTATTTACAAAAGAAAAAAAAACGGTTTTGTGATAATGTTGCACTCACTTATCTCAAACCTGGGTTAACTTGCCAACCCTATTAAGTCAACGTTTTTGAAGTGGAACTGCCAAATTCTCTCTTTATCTTAGCATTTTCTCATTGGTTATGTTGATTCTTTTATGTGGCCGAATTCTAATATCTCAGGCATAAAAGAGGGCCAAATTTGCCAATTAACATAGGTTATCTCCATCCTCATGACCAATCGCCGGCAATGTTTTCCCCTTTATTGGTGACAAAAATGTCCCATCTGGCAACAGACTTTTTGGTTATTTAATTTGTACAAAAAAAATCATGGATTTGGACTGGATAAATTAAAAGGGAGAACAAAAGGAAGTCACAAACTTGACTAAATGCATTGGAATCAATCAGTACACAAATGATCCTTTGTTTGTATTGACAACCCCCATCTTAGCAGTGCATTGTTACATCATAATCTGCTTATGCTGACATCTGGGTAGAGTACTGTATGCTGTGACAGTCAATCATGCTACCTTACTATACCTACAACTGGCCGACTTCTAAAGACGAGAATAGAACAGATAAAATTATGAAACCTCAGGCTGCTGAGCTGACCATCATCCATCCATTATACTTTCCAGACACGCATGCAGGCATTGCCAGCTGTGATATCTGCCTGGACACCATTGGATAAATTTTACATGCCATAGACTCATGCACTGATGGCTTCAGCTAATTAAAAACAGGTTCGACAAGATTACTATCTCTGTTCATCTGCACTGAAGCTACATCACTCCTTGGTTCTCCACTCTACACATTTCAGGATGCAGTTATTGTTCGGTGGTAGAACAGAAGAGGTACAAAAGCAGGCAACACAAGAATAGCCTTTCCATCTTGCCTTGCTGCTGGCACCCAATTCAAGACAATTCAGGCCCATCAGCAATGGAGACACAGAGGCAAAGAGATAAAATATGTAACCCTGCAGAACAGTAGCAATTTCAGATTCATTTGAATTTTATTTGGAAATAAAAACCTTTTAATTCAGGAGGCAATTTATTCAAGAAGATAGGAAGCAATGTTTCTCCTTCATTAAACCTCCAACAACTACTGATGACTTTCCACTCTGCCCATCCATACACAGCCTTCTTGGGCATCAGACTCCATTTCTGGCAACCTTGATTCAACTCATTTCCAACTGACACATTGAAACATATTCAGGCCATATCCAACTTTAGGAAAAATGATGGACCTAAAAAACAACAAAATACATCATATTTAGTTACTACTATATGAGAATATATTATGTGATTTTCAAAAGTGCATTTATATGATTTTCAGAAGTGTATTTGTTTTCTGTCTGAACTTAATGCACTTTCTTAAGTCCACTAAATTATTTTGCATTTGTTAAGAAAGTGTATTTTATATTTAAGGCCCTCTTTGATAAATGGCTTTCCTGATGTTGGCATCCCACTCAGTTTCCCTGCCTAATTTATCAATAGTGTAGCTAGAAAATTGCAAGCTTCAATGTCAACACTTCCTGTTTTTAACAGTAGTATTATGACTCTGTGGTCTTAAGTTTAGTAACAGAAAGAAGCAAAACCTTGAAGTTTTGTAAAATTGAACAAACAATTTATTTCCCTAGAACACAAAATGAAAATTTAAGAGTAATTTACAGTATTGCTTACTAAATACCCAATAAACCTAAATGTTCTATCACACATCAAAATTTTGAGAGTGTTCTGAAATAATTCCAATCTTGAATGTGCAGATATACCAATATCATCATAAATAATTTGATGTATCAATAGTTTTGATGTATCATAATGATATAATCCAGAATGGCTTTGAATAAATTTGCAATAATCCCAAAAAGTGTTTTAGTCCAAACAGTCAAAGAGCACATTGTAATTCCAATAAATAATTTAAATAAATGATTCCTCTTGAATTACTGTATGTCTGAATACAACTATGAGTGATTCCACTAGACTGATATTTAGATAGGAATGAATAATTTTCTTAATCAAAACCTTAGAAAAACCTAACACACAATGTGATGACCAGGATATGGATCATAAATTTGTTTCTAGAATTTTCTAAGGTCAAAAGATAATATCAATATGTTTACAAATATTTTTTAAAAGTACAACCCAAAACTTTGGAGAAAAGTTAGCTATTAGCTTAACCTACAACATGCAATAATGGATAAAAATTAGCACACAATTTAGATATTCATAGCATAGCAATTGGCATTCTAATGTCAGCACAGTGTCTTTCATAATGTCAGCCTTTAATTCAATTTCAGATATAAATTAAGGAGTAGGTTCTTTAGAGCAAACATTACTCTTACTAGCCATGATATTGTGCTTGTCAAGGTGGAACTAAAACAATTGACACTGATGTGATGACATCATCATTGGTGATTTTATCTGTACCATTTGAATGAAAAATTAAATGAAATTTTCTCATTAATAAACAATAACTGTTTTTGTATTTTAAGTTTTATTTTCATTTGTTTTATTTTAATTTGTTGTAAATTCAGTGCAGTGTTTTTACTTTTATATATGTTATTTCATTACAGCACACTTTTAGTAAGATACAAAAGCTATGGTTCTTTCATTTCACAATAACATTCTTGAAAACAAAACCCCATTTTTTTTACAAATGCATTTCTATTTTATTCCAAGTGAGTAAAAATGACAAAATGATTTGGTTGATGAAATCACTAAATGCAAAATCACAATAGATTTTGTGAGATTGTCAACAACATGTAATGAGATTATGGTCTGAGATGAAATGCCAAAGTGAATGGAATGCAGATAATAATTATGCCAGTGATTTGTAAACCGAATGCAAGTGGAACACAAGCACTGTGCACAGAATGCGTATGAAATGCAAGCAAAACACAGATTTTGGTAACATTATTTGTTTCATATTCCATGCCTATATTAAAAAGATCACTTATTAATTATGACCACTTAAATTTGTTGCACTAAATATTATTGTACAGACACTTGACTATATTGATTCATTTATATTCAGCTCTGATGGAGTGGGGTCAAGACCCAGACAAAGAGAAACTCTATTACAAGCTTGCGGACCATTACAAAAAGTGTATGAAGGACATGGCAGATCGATCACCTGGTGAGTTAATTTGAAGTGGCATTTTAGTTATGAGGAATTAGCATACCATTCAGTAGATTTATTTCTTGTCTCTATCCTGGATAACACAGTTTGACCATTATGAAATTCATATGAAATCCCCATTAAGCATAAAAAAAGATTTTCCAGGCAGAATACCTATGTGGAAAAATGTGACCCTACCTTAGATCATTCTGATTGGTACATTGTTAGAAAGATTTATTTTAATGATATTGTCACATACATGGCATCATGTCATCTACTTCTTTGTATTGTTTGTGTTCAGACCATCATTTATTTGTGTATTTTAACAACAGTTCTAAGTTTGATATTAAATTGTTTAATAATCCTTATGAAATGCACTTAGTTCCCATTTCCCTGCCATGATATAGTCAAATCTCTCATTTACAAAGGCACTTATCATCCACATCTCTAGCATGATATAGTCAAATAAGGTGCTAAAAGTGCCATTAAAAGACAGTCAATCAACCAACTTAAATTGTACAGTGTAAAATGTTCTACACTCTTTCAAATATCAAAACTTTCAGTGGATGTTTTGGCCATTGGATAATTTTACTATAACAGCTGGGTGCCATTTTATCAAAAACTCATCATTTTATATTCAGGGATGTGAGACAAATTATCAACCAAAGATATTGTTATGGAGCAGGAAATTCAGAGGCATAATTCATGAGCTGAAATTTGGCCAAGCTTCATTCCTGCCTGTGGCCCTGAGTACCTGAGTGGTCTAAGGCACTTATCACTTAAGGCACCGATCAATGCCAACTCACCTTAGTTTTTGTGGGCTTGAGTTTCAGCTTGGTCATTGTGGGTAAAGCTTGCCATTAGCTTCACATGGGCTGGTGGTTCTTGCCAGGTTCTTCCTTAAATATACTGGCTGCCATGTATGGCCTATAATGGCCTTAAAATGGCATTATGCTCACAAATTACCATCACCTTATTCCTTCCAAATATTACTTCCCTTCTCATATCAGTATATATGAGTGATGTTATTTTCATGTGTATGTACTTGATGACACTAGATGGGCTAATTCTTCTTATGATCTTGCTGTCATCATCTGCTATAATTTCAGTAATTTCTCTTCACAAGTAAACAGTACAGTTATTTCTGATAGAAGTAAATAGCAGTTTACAACAAAGGATTTTTTAAGCTAAAACTTGTCAAATTAGCATCAAACTATTTGGCAAATCCATGGTATAGTATTTATCTTTCTATTACAGCCATACCAGTGATCTGCCATCTTTTTTTCATGTAATGTTTCCATTTAGAAATGACAGTAAAATAATCAAAATTATCTTTGGTGGAAATAGGGAAATCCACAATTTGAAGTCATACTTTGTGAAGGAATGGTTTAAAAACCTACTTTCCTGCATACAATTTCAAGCTCTCTGACAATATTTCCCAGTCCTGCACAAGTGCATATAATTCTACTAGTGTCACTAAGCTTAGCAGAGATGGGTATTTCTTTCTCATCCCATACATTCAGATATTCATAAAAATTTAATTTTTTAAGCTCGTAGCCCAGAGGCCAAAGGAACTTGAGTTCATCTTGCATCTCTTGTCCATCATTCACTGTCTTCTGTTGGCATATCCCTTTATTCATGCTTGTATGAGAACACTTTAGAAGCTTCATTTCTAATTAGGTTTGGTATTAAAATTTATATCATTAAGTTCTCAGATGAGTTCAAGTATGAGCAACATCTACACACAAATGAGGTGATCTTGCATCTGATTGGCTGAGCATGTGGACAAACTAGTTGATGTATTTATGGTAATATAGTCATGAAACTTGGCATGTAATCGTGTATTATTGTCAGAAGACTTTGACTATGCACAGCATGTATACTAATGAGATGGTCTTGCATCTGACTGAGTTTGTGAACACTCTTACGATAATTTTTCTGAACAGATTTTGATCAGACTTGGGATGTAAACTTGTATCAACAGGATATCCAATGAATTTAGTTGTGAATGATATCTGTGCATATTAATGAGGTGGTTATCTTGCACATGATTGATTGAGCTCGTTCCCACTCTTATTTCTAATTAGACCTGGAATTTAAGATTAATTCATCAATATCTCAGATGAATATTTATTTATAGCAATTGTTGAGTGACAAGAGAGTTATCTCTAGTAATTTCATATTGAAACTGCACACATGGTACATCGCATGCAATTACAATTTTAACAGAGAAGAGCAAGTGAAGAATAATATTTTAAGGGCTATTCAAAAATACAGACTTGGGACTAAACAGGGTTCCTTTCTTTAAAAAGATACAGAATTAATTTTAGACCACAACAAAATAATACTCATTGGGGATTATAATGAATGAGGAGAAAGTCCACTGTGCATTAGCAACCATTCCAGATGTCTTACTGCATGTGTACCAGTTTAGTGAAGTTCGTCAGCATGCTCTTCAGCTTAAGCAATCCAGTCTGTTGGTGACATCATCAATTCTCACAAAACCTGTCCAGTCCTATCAGACAAAATCACAGATAATGTCATTGAAAACGTTTGGCTGATAGAACGCAGCTCAAATCCTTCTAGCACATTCTGCCTAACAGTCCATCCTGAATGGCAGGATCTGTCTAATTTACTAAACATTCTTAAAACACTCTTTTAACAGAATATAACCCATTAAGTTTGTTCAGCACAACAGAGCAACCGATTTGATGAAGTGCATCACAATACTAGCACATTAATACTCAATATATTTTGCACCACTTATAACAGGGAGTTAGGCACTTTGAAATTATGATTGCAGCATTTACAACTTGCTTTAAAGGACTTATAAATTGTTCCCTATCTTTTGCATGTTACATGATCACAAAATCAAAATTCCTTCAAAAATTAAATTTTTGCACAGTTTTGATTTAATAAGAAGATACTTCTTATAACACCCATGTCCAGATTTATAAATTTATTTCCAGAGAATTGACCACATTTCAAGCAAGTTTGATACGTTTGGTTAGAGTTTTATTCTATCTAGTATTGCCATATTGAAGTATTGCAGACAATTTTTGTTCAGATATATATATATATATATATATATATATATATATATATATATATATATATATATGAGCATTATGACACATTTTATCAACTGCATGCTCCAAATGTTTTGTCTAATCTAGTTTCAATATTTGTGTGCATTTGTATTCACAATCATCTACTATAATATCTGTCCCACTTAAGATTCATATTTTCTATAAGTTATTGTATGGCAGATTTTTTGTGTTCATAATGGCCAATGAATTGAAATTGAAGAGTCTATTTTACATGGGAGAAAATATTGAGTTTTATTCAGTTTTGTGGCAATGAAATCTTAAAAGTTATGTTACATTGTGACACTTTATTGGTGATATTATGTTGCCATGATAATGTGACTTGATACTGTATAATTTTACTGCTTGCAATTGTTCAGGACTTACCACTCAAGAAAGTTGTAATCAGTTGAAACCAAGAAGACCACAAGGTTATTGTATTCCATTCAATAAAAGGTAGGTAACTCTTGATTCAGATTCAACACATTTGTAACCTCATGCATTTTTCATGGAGCTCTCAGCATCTTAAGTATAATCTTTTAGATACAGATCCCATTATGAGGCATCTAAGCATCTAAGTTAGACACAGAAACTTCTTAAAGTTCAAAGGTCAGTCTTAAAAGCTTCTAGTTCAATTCATCATTCTGGATACACAGAATATTTTTGTCTTGATAATAGGAGACATCCATTTAATAAGTCTTGTTTATAAATGCCAATTGCCTTGCAAATCCCATATTTTGTTATTAGTTTTTGTACAGTATTTACCTTGTAATTTCAGTGAGTCACTCTAAGCCATAGAACTAGTAGTGTTTCATTTATGAAGGGACCCATATATGACACATGCTGTTGAGAGGTTATGGAAAATAAAAAGAGTTATGGGAAAATTTCCAGCCAAATAGAGGAAATTAATCATATTTCCATCCCAAAACATTGCTATACATAATGTGCAAATGTTAATCTGATTTTGTTTTACATAATAAAAGTTAAAATTAGGTACAAAACCATCACAAACATCAATGTTTTGATCAAATAAGAATGATTAGTGTTCTTCCTGTGAACAAAAGTAGTGAAGGCAGTTTTGTTAAAAAGGGATTCTCCTTCCTAAAATCATGAGAAATTTTTATGAAAAATAAACACAAAGCAAGATATGGAGATATGTTTTAATTTTTTTATGGTTATATAAATTTGTTCTTATTATAGAAAACTACTAGAAAATAAAGAGAAGTAGCTAAATAAATTTGGTCAATTATATTTTTTATTTGATTTTGACAATTTTTCTTAATGGGAATTTTGACAATTTTCCTTAATGTGAATAGTGTCTTTTGGCATATTTTATTAACAAGTCCACTTTATATTATGAATGATGCAGGAGAGTATCAGGTGCAGCATTAACTATGTTCCCATATTTTGTTGTCATTGCAGTGTAATTTGAAAATAAAGTTTTGCTACATTTGGGTACTCTAGTATTGAGCTGTCTGCTCCAAAAATTATTTATCAGAAGTTTGTTAAACTTTTGTTTCATATGTTTTGAGTCTATGCTCTTAAAATGATTAACAGAAAAGTGTAAAGACAACAAGCTTTATAAAATTTAACAAATAATTTATTTCCCTAGAATACAATGTGAAAAATGAGAAAAAGGAACTTACAGTTTTGGGAATTAAGTCCAAAAATAATCCAAAAATAGAAGTCTTAGTAATTAAAAGTCCAGAATGAAATTGAGTTTTAGTCAAGATGAAATCTGAGATTGAAGGCGATGATGTCTGTTGTGGTCAGCAAAGTGCTGTGGTGTCAACAGAAAATGTTATTCCAGTTTTTAATTCAGTATAAATTCCAGTAAATGCCTTTTATCCATGAATTCTGTCAAAGCACTTGTGTATTTCCATGGAAATGAATCACTTAAATTCAATAATTAGAAGAAAAAAATTCAACCCAAACTGGTCACAACATAATAAAACTTAACGTGTCAAGAGTTTTAAGCTTCACTGAATAAACATTTATCAAAACAACAGTTATACACTAATTAAGATGCAAAACAGATTTCCGGATGAAAAAGTACATTCTTCTGGAAAAAATAAAAGTTTGTACCAATTGATATATGCTACTTGTCATGTAGTCCAGTTATGACCTTGACTCAATTATTCTTACTCTGAGAAAGAAAAAAAAATCCAGTAAACAATGTTACATTAAAATAGTACCAATGGAATTTTAATTTTTGTTTTTAAAACTAACAAACAGTTAAATATACATAACAGATTTGATAGTCAGAAGTCATAAATCAGACCTTCATAAGCTTGATTTACTGAGCTTACTGGCTGGACTGTAATTGCAAATGGATTTCACACCCAAGCATTGTCGTCATTTTAGGGACAGAAATATTCTGAGAGTGGAACACAAATCACATATGTGTTGTGCAATGGCACTGCAGATTCTCATCAGCTTAGAATTAATTTCAATCAGAAAGTCACTTACCATAAGAAAGCTGTTTCTTTATGGACGAGATCAAAAATTCCATTTTCTTTAATGATAAAATTTTTTGTATTGCATTAAAAATAGGCACATTCTTTCCTATTAGTAACAGATTTACTTAATTATTTTGCAAAATTATCTGCAAAGCATGAAGGTCTCAGAAGACATGAGGAACTTGCCAAACAGTCAGATAGCTGACATTTAGAATCCATGAAATATACAAATAGTTCATAAAGTCTTACAAGCACTGCCTTATGATGGTCACCTCACCCCCATATGTAGAAGCAGTGCTTTGTGCTGACTACCCATTTCTTCCTTCTTTCAGCCACAAATCCATGGGAAATCAGTCTAGTTATTTAGACAGACAACATAAAATACATGAGTAGATGGCATAAGCACCACTAGCACAATAACTCAACTACACAAACTTTATATACATGTGACAGCCTGTCAGGGATTGAACAGTGTCTGCATCACATGGTTTCACTGGTCATAACTTCTACTGAAACAATTTGAGTCCTCAACTTATGAATGCATTATAACTATTATCTAAATTCTATTCAAATAAGTATATATGATACATAATTTCTTTTCTAATATTTTAAAATTATGGGGAAAAATATCACTGGCATCGAGATTTTCTCATGCAACCCCTATCACATCACACGAACACCTAAGTTCTATGCAAAACAGTTGGAAAATTCAGAACTGGAGATTTATATATGATATAGCATACCAATCAGTTTAGTTGGTCTGGACCTTTTAGTCTAATGGTATATATACCTGACTGTGAGTAAGACAAATGAGGTTCTATTTCTGACTTTGACAATTAGATTTTATATCCCCATCCTGTTAATTCTTTAAACTCTCAGCAACTAATGTCTCAGTTGAAACTGAGTTTGAACTATACTGAGATGTGAATCTTGCTGACATTTGAGGATGAATGTCAAAAATAGAGTTATAATAATTGTGGCAGTTTAGGTATATGCATCCAGTTTCTAACCATTCTAGCTTATCCTGAATTTTTGGTCAAGTGGTTTGCTTGACAGTAAAACAGATAAACTGGCTTCAATCCCAACCAAAGCATATAAACTTTTGTTTCAGCTTCCTTAAACTTTTGTTTCAGCTTCCTGTACAAAACAGTAACTTTGACTTTATTGTGGTGCAGTAGTTGTTTTAAATTAGTCCCCATTAACAAAATGATGCCTAGAAATTGGTGGTAACTACCATACTCATGAAATAATAATAGTTGCCCTTGTAACTGAACATGCAAATAATGATTTAAGTCTCACTTATTCCTCCAGATTTAATAATACCCTTAGTAAGTTTAGATAAATAGCAAAAGTGTTTGAGAATTAAAATGTCATTAACAGAATATGTTTTAATTTGTATGTTAAGTTCATCTGTAAGTTAAGTTCATACTTAACAAAAGAATCTAACATTTGCACAAAACATCTGTAAGAAAGCTAAGTATGCTGCATTTATGAAAGACTTAACAGATAATTAAGATATTTTCATGTAAAATTACAGTGGTAATTGAAAAATATGTATATATTTTCTACTTTCTATTTCCATATATACTGTACAGGGCTGGTGGTTGTGGAGCAGCCATGAGAGCTATGTGTATTGGGCTGCGTTTTCCAAGGTACATTTGATAAACTTTGGGTTTTTCTGAGGAAGGTATTACTTAACATTCCATTTGAACACTGCTTGTTTAATATGCTTTATGCATAAGTTTTATATATGGTGAGTATATTATTACTATGTGCTGCTTATAATTATGATTTTGTGATTCATGACAATATGCTGTAAATATTATTGGATACTTTTCAGTTGAGACAGGAATTATGACTGATCACTGTTCATTACATTAAGGAAGACATTTTGTGACATTCTCTTTGAACACTGCTTAAAATACTTTATATATAATGTAACAGTTTTAGATATGGTGTGTATATTATCTCTGTGCTGCTTATAATTATGATTTTGTGATTCATGACAATATGCTGTAAATATTATTGGATTCTTTTCAGTTGAGATAGGTTTTATCACTGTGAACACTGTTCATTACAGTGTGTTATTCAAATTCTGTGGATTATTTTATGCCCATGGGTACAGGGGTTAAGATAGTGTTCATTACAGTGTTATTTAAAATTCTGTGGATTATTTTATGCCCATGGGTACAGGGGGTTAAGCTAGACTTGAAGTTTAAGGAGAAGTGACACCTTTTGATGACTACTTGGAAGAAGTGAGAATTGAACAAAGAGAAGTGGGAACAAAGCAAGAAGTTGTATGTATGTATGTATGTATGTATGTATGTATGTATGTATGTATGTATGTATGTATGTATGTATGTATGTATGTATGTATGTATGTATGTATGTATGTATGTATGTATGTATGTATGTATGTATGTATGTATGTATGTATGTATGTATGTATGTATGTATGTGTATGTGTGTGTATATGTATGCATGTATGTATGTATGTATGTATGTATGTATGTATGTATGTATGTATGTATGTATGTATGTATGTATGTATGTATGTAAATTAATTTACATGAGGGCCTCAAGGTAGATTAGTTCTTAGCTAATTGAGTTACCCTCTTTAAATAAGTAATAATAATAATAATAATAATAATAATAATAATAATAATAATAATAATAATAATAATAATAATAATAATAATAATGTATGTGTATTTGTTTTAATCAATAGTTTTTTTTCAGATGGAAAATTTTCTCATTCATGTGCATTGTTTTGATACCTAAAAGTCTGCATTTAGATGGAGAAATATGTGTATTGTGTATTTGCCACATGATTTGAAATGGTTACAGGTGAATCTGTGTATTGTAGTTAATTTAGCTGATTGGATTACCTGGATTGTAGTATTCTAATTACAAAATAGCTAAACAAGTAATTTTTAATCAGCAGCCACTTAAACAATATTTTTTTTTTTAAATTTCTAAAACTTCACTAGAAATTTATAGTCAAAAACATTTCCACACTTAGTTTGAAACAATACTTACAGTATGTACATGAGCGCTAATACATGGGTGCATTTATGTCTACATATTCATTAGAGCTGAAACTAATACCTATTGTTTGTATTTGAATATTTTTGTATTGTATTTGAGTATGATTTGAATATTGATCAGTATTAATGCAGGTATCAAATGTATTTGAATATAATTTTATTATTCATCAATGTTAATACAGGTATCAAATCCATCCTCTTTTCTTTGTCTTTTTTTATATTTATTGACATCCTCACCCCTACTTCCAGCCAAGCTCCATTAAAAACATTGTAAACTAAGTCATCTAAGTCTGACTAGATGAAATTATAGTGTTCTCAGCTAAATATTTTGAGGATTCAAATAAAAAATTAAATGAACGTGGGTGTTATTTTCTCAGTTTATTTTCAAACTTGGGACAAAACATGAATGTACTTTTACTGCTGAAGATTGGTAAATAATTGTTTTAACCACATCTCATACACTGGATTTATGTCATCTTGTACACAAAATGTTCATACAAATATGTCCATTGCAATAGGTGTGAAAGGGCCATCTGTAGACAGTATAACATAACTGCTACCAGTTTCAGTATCTGGAAACTAGTTCTATACTCTATCCAAGTTTGAGAGTAGATCACACAATTTCATGGGTAAAGAAGGATTTTCAACAAACAGTTAAGTCATTTTCAAAACAAGGATCAGAAGTAAAAGGTATAGAGGTTATCTGCAGGTTTTTTATTAGATGTAAGGAAATATTTCATGAATGAAGAGTAAAATATTGTATTGTCAAGAGTAGAAAAGACATGAATGACAGTACACAAAATATTGCCACTTATGAGTGAAATATTTCCTTATGTCTACTAAAACAGTATATTTTCTGTTAGATGTATTTAAGGCAAAACCATCAATTTGTATGCAGTTTTCTCCATCTTGTGTCAATGCATTGAACATCAGCATTACAACATTGATAGAAAGAAGTTCCAAAATTTACAGTAAATTTAGGACAGTGCTTTTGCAGATTTATCTTTTCAAGTTGTGTATTTTGTCAAATTAATAACTGTTTACTTCATTTTACGTGTCTGAAATTTACGGAGATGTCAAGTTAACTTATAGACTGGATAGATCAGTATAAACTTACTAATTTTTCATAAACTACATGTACACATGATCTTCAGGTATAATTGTAAATATTTTATGATAGATAAGTGTCTTTATTGCTATGCAAAATAACTTTGATATAAAATTATTGCAATATTTGGACAAGAACTATGAATAATGAATTTGACCTTGATAAATGGTAATCTTGCACACACCTGTTTTGAGACCAGCTTTCTTGAGAGACTGTTTTGATGACAAATGATGCTTTTTGCCATTAAATATGGTGCTGTTACTAAAAATAGAAAGTCCTTTAATTGAGTTATCAAAAATCTGTCAACAAAATTTAACCAATTTTAAGGCAAGCATTCTGTAATGATGGGTTTTTGAATTCATAGAAATTATGCCAATATGTCATTAAATATGGCTGCTGTAATTAAAAAAAAATCTTCAATAATTCAAGTTTGAATTGACCCGATAAAAATATGTTGTAATCTTGAAGATACTCTGCTGTAACATCAGTGACCACTATGGTATGAATACATGACCATCATTGTCGGAAGACAAATTAAAATGAATACATTTACACAAGTGGGTGATGGTGGGGCTAGATGCATTAAATCCTCAAAGATATTGAAAAGAAAATATAAATTTTGATATCTTTTCATATAATAACTTTTCTTAAAATCTTTTTGTGTCCATTTGAAAATCACAATCTGCAAATTTAACAGTGAAGAAAAAGAATTCTATGGTCTAGTCTTATAAAAGGAATGCATCATTCTACATTTACACTGAATCATCTGCTTAGCAATGTACTTTTTTACCAACACATAGCTACATTACAAAGTAAATTTTTGTTCTTATATACTTAAGTAAAAAAAACTGTATACAGCTAAAACTTACCACAAAATTAACTTCAGTCATCATCAGCACTATTATTAAAAAACATCAGTTTTTGATTACATCAAAAATGAGAACATAGATTTAAGTGTAACTACTACATGTCTGCTCAATTATTCTTTAGTAAGTACATGTGCATTTTCTGTTTATACTTGCATATTTGGTATATACTTGTCTTGCATCTGTCATTTCATTTGTCTAAATCTATTTAATCAGTCTTTCAGTTGTTGATGCAGCTTTTATCTATAGCAGTACTTTTCTATTACTCTGTTACATTCTTTAGAAATGAGTTATACCCAGCATGTTTGATATAGGTCTAAAATGTGTTGAAATTTCCATTCAAACCAATAGTCTTTTGTTAAAACAAGTCAAGGTTTGGCATCTTACAATGCATTCTAAATTTGTACATCAGGAATACATCTCCTTGGGGTCAATGACAGTGTGAATGACTAATGCAAGATGAGAAATGCAGTCCATATTTCATGCCTAAAGGTTTGCTGGTCAAATTATGACATGTGGACATAAACAAAAGGAGATGGGCAGAACTTGATAATTTTACTGACCCATATTGCAAGCCATTAAGTAAACAGGCACACAATGTATTGATTTTAACCCAACTCATGGTTACTCCTCTCACAGCTTAAATTAGATAATACTTGTGTCCCATTTTCAATATGTAACTTAATTATTTATTTATCTATGCATTTATTTATTATAGGGTCTTTTCTAGTTATGATAATAATGTAGCACTTGTCCCAGTTTTCATATCTGTCCTTAGTTAACTTCAACACAAAGATCAATAGCCAAAATGGGCTAGCTTCACACAGTATCTCTGGTACTTTAAGGAGTCATATCTCAAACATTAGTCAAAAATCAAATTGGAGATGAAAAAATAGAAATAGATGTTCCCACATACACTTTCTATGGCTGATTGTTTACCTTAAAAAAAGGTATAGCTCTGTCATAGGTCCCATGTAAATTCTGCTTTTTTCTGTATATACAGCATTCAAAATCATGTGATTCACAATAATTTAATACTGTTTGCTATGTATGTTAAATAGTTATGCCTAAATGAAAAATTTTAACTATTGGACTTATCTGGAGACCTACTTCTGTACTGGTCATAGACCAGAAGAGTTTATGAGATTTGTCCATCCATTGTCCATCCTTTTATCTGTTTTCCTCATAATCACAAGATTGTTTACTTAGACAAAACTTTGAAAATTGCCATGAAACTGTATACATGCATTGGGATGGAATGAAAATGGTGCTACATAGATGCCCATGAAACTACACATGCATTGGGACAGAATGAAAATGGTGCTACATAGATGCCCATGAAACTGTACGCATGCATTGGGACAGAATGAAAATGGTGCTACA
>JAEAOA010001694.1:500000-690000 GCA_016746295.1 Potamilus streckersoni
TATGTTTGGCCATATATTATTCTAAGTTATGTTTAGATTACCAGTCAAGAGAACAAGCCAAAATCATAGTCAGCGACTTAAACATAATGATGGCAGATCTAGGGTTTGGTCTCCATAAATCATCCATACTGCTTAGATACATCCATAAATTATCCATACTGCTTAGATACTATTAGTCCATAAATCATCCATATTGCTTAGATAATATTCATCCATAAATCATCCATATTGCTTAGATATTATTAATCCTTAAATGATCCATATTGCTTAGATATTATTCATCCATAAATCATCCATACTGCTTAGATACTATTTATTTCTGATAATAAATGTTTATTCTGCAATTGTATTTAGTAGTTCAGACATGATCAAAGTAGTCAAAAATGAATGCAGCAAATGTTGTATTGAGGAAGTCACATGTCTAAGATAACTGAATGAAATGAGGATAGATGCAAGTTAATTATTTATCATAATTACTTTGCTAACACACATGAGCAAATGTTACATTGAATAAGCGACAAATGTGTAAGATCACCAAAGTCACAATGAATGCAGCCAATAAGTAGGTTCCATCATGATAGACACATGTGAATTATTGAATGTAATTTCTAACCTAAAATTAGTAACCGTTGTTTTGAGTAAGTCATACTAGGATTACCGAAGTCATTATTGAATGCAGCAGATGAAAGAGGTCTCTGATATAAGACACAAGTGAATTATTGAACATACTATCTAACCAAAAATGGTTTGGAGTAAATCAGACTATTTTAGGATTATCAAAGTCATACAATGAATGTAACAGATGAGTGACTTCCTTGATCTTAGACACAAGTAAATTATTAAACATAATTTTTATTCTAACATGTATTAGAAAATGTTGTTGTAAAAGTCACACATATTGAAGATAATAGATGTCACATGAAGTGCAGCAAGAGAGTGAGATGCTAACCTATCATGTATTAGCCAATGTTGGTGATAGACATTTGTGAAATTATTCAACATAACAGCTATTCTAACATGTACTAGCTAATATTATATCATACAAGTCAAATTTCTAAGAATACAAGTCATATTTGAATGCAGCAAATGAAACTTGAGTTCCTTAATAGTCAACAGAAGCTAATTATTTAACATAATTGCTTTTCTAACATGTATTAATATATATGTTAAAGGAAACATCAATTCAGAATTCTGTTTTAGTGTTTGAAAAAGTATTGAAGAAAAGGTTGCTTAGACTGTTTCCATGTTGAGAAAATAAATACAGTGCACCTACTAAGACACTTAAAGAATCAATTAACCATGACACCTTAATGGATAAAATGTCTAATCATGCTTGCTATGGTGTCAAATGACAATGTTTTGCTACTGATGTAGACAACCAGGGTTAATAAGCCACTCCCACACTTCAGTTGTTTCCTGACAGAATATTCACAGCTGTAAGAACTGTCATGTGACTATTAATTCATCAGTAATTTATTGTCTGCATTTCACAGTAAATTATGAGAAATAAAAAATATTTTCCACTTCCCAGAAATCATGTATATGAAAAGGAGCAGTCTTTGATCATACATTCAGGATTCCTGAATCCAGGACATTTAATATATGGTCTATGCTGGCAATGAACTCTTGGTGTTAGTATTGCAATCCTGGTGTTGATATTGCAATCCTTGTGTTAGTATTGCTAGCACAGTATACCTTTGTTATTTGCTCTCACTAAATTGTTAAAGCTATGCAGTTATAGACATGTTAGAAAAAATATAAAGCTTTCTTTGTAATGTTAAATTCTAAATCGATACAGTTTACTTTTTTGTGGGGGGATCTGGATTCAAAATCGTTCTTCATAATTGAAATCCAAAATCTTGATATGATTTCTTTATCAGCCAACTAAACAATAAGCTTTTTATTGCTCTGGAATGAATATAGGACCTTCAGATTTTTGCAGTTGCATCTGTTTTGACTTTGAAAATCATAAGGTAATCATACCAGATAGTTTTTTTATTCTGTCAATAACATTTCTAACCAAAATAATTTCATGCATCTGTACTGAAGTGTCGGATATTTTATTAAGACTGAATTCATCTTTTTCAGTTTTAGAAAAAATTATGGTTTTGCTCCAATTCTTTTTTATGGGGAGGCACATAATTTTTGGGAAAGGGAAACAGTACTATTATTTCCACATAGGGGTCATTCTTTATTGCACTCTTAAATTCTTAGTTCTCGTAATGACAAAATCAATTAAAATTAGACTCAAAGATATTAATTTACAATATTTATACTATTTTGTTGGCATCAACACTCATCCTAATGATACATTGGAAGGATTGGTGTTTTTAGTTTTACCTTTAACCCAAGATTTTTCTTAACAAATTAGTAAGCATGTAAAGTGCTGACTGTCCTGTCTTTTAGGCCGACCAGAACAAGAGTGGGGCAAGGGACTCATGGATGTACTACCAAATGCACTTGTGTATGTGGAAAGTCAAGGTAGATATGTGGAAGAGAACAAAAATGAATGGTAAGTTTTTAAGCTCTGTTAAAGTGACTTAAATTGTTTAGAAGCATTTCAAGTAAATATGAAGCAAATTGCACAAGGTTTTACTTTTATTTCATTTAGTGAGTTTCATATTTAGTTGTATATTTTTAAACAGAATTATTAATCTTGTGTTTTCTGAGAGATAAGTTTTGTTAAAATGGAGTATTACACAATAAAGCTATATTTAATAAGGCTTTACATGTATCTATTAAAAGTTAAAACATTAACTAATTTTATTTTAATTTGATTTAATTTTTCCTGTAGTGTCTGATGCTATTATAATTGATTGCTCCTGCAAGCTGCATGCATGCACATGTACACATTCTTTCAAGACTAATCAGAGTTGCTCAGATTGAAAATTCAGTTTACATTTATGTAATATTTTAAACTAAATGTTGTGCTGGTCTTTTAAAATAAATATATATATATATATATATATATATATATATATATATATATATATATATATATATATATATATATATATGTGTGTGTGTGTGTGTGTGTGTGTGTAAGAAACAACTCTTCAGACATCCAGGTCATGCTGTATTTTCTTTATAGCACCTGATCCAACTATATCATATGAATGATACAAATATTAAACCATGCATTTATGAAATTACCAGACATTAAGGTAGAATGATGCCCATGAAAAGATGACCAGTTTGTGTGACAAAAAATAGTGAACAAATACCCTCTTACCTTAAGCTTAATGAGTAACAGTTATCACTGAAGAAGCAAAATAAAAAAATATTTAACTCTTTCCAACATAATTGTAAGTTACTTGTAGTTCTCAATGAGAAAAGAACTAATAACATTCTTTATATCAACATTATCATCAGTTAAGGAAGTAACTGTAGATAGAAAAATTCTGAACATCAGACTTTAATAGCTATTTTGAATTCTGAAATTAATGTAATGTAGAAATTAATACACGTACATAAATCTACCTGTGCCATACACACACAAATTTAATCACATTACATATCTGTGTACCACTTGACAAATCACAGTAATTTCAATTTCGTTTGCTGACAATATTTTATATTTTTTCAGTGGATTATTTTCTGAACTTGAGTACTATTAAAATAACTTAAACAATTCTTACTTAGATGATGGCTTTATGGCCTATGTAGAAAAAATCCTGGGCTGTTACAACCATCTGTAACAAGGCAATATATTCCTGTACTTTTTCTCAGTTATTCTCTACCGTAGGTTTTGCTTTGTTCAGATGGACCAGATTGATATTATGTGATAATGGTTAAAATTTACAATATCCATTATAACATTGCAAATCTGAATTTTACAACTATTTTGGTTCAATTGTACAAAATGTAGAATGTGTAAATGTGTCAAATGCCAGGAAATTTAATTTACTGCTGACTTTACTGTGTCAGGAAAATCATTAAAACATCATATATAGAAATTGTGGCTATTCACTGGTAGTACTGTTATTGGCCCTGTCAGAGGCCTCAGATAAGTCAGAAATCCAACAACAAACTAATAAAATAAAAAAAAAATTCTGCCCCTTGCAACTCAGAGGCAGAACAAGGTGATGTCCATCTGCTGGTCAGTTTCATGACTAACTAACTAGCTAGCTAGCTAACTAGATAGATAGATTAGATAGATAGGTAGGTAGGTAGGTAGGCAGGCAGGCAGACAGACAATTAGGTACATTTCAATCTGCTGAGGTTTGTTAATAAGCATTTTCTGTATATAAGAATAATGACGATTTCAAATTTTAATTTGTTTTTGTGGTAATCCTATTACACAAACAATGTAGATAACTCACAAACCCATGAATATGGCCTTTAATGTTATTTGTATGCTTTAATTTCAGGACCTACTTTGAAAGTGCTTGGGCAAAGTATCTACTTGATCGTGGTATAGAAGATGGAAAATCCGAACCTGTTTTTCCTGACAAATATGGCATAGAGGAACGAGATAAAACTTACAAATCATGGAGTTTTTCTGGCTGGGGAGGTGCAAGCGGCCATGATGCACCAATGATTGCGTGAGTTGTGTAAAGAAGGTTTTTGGCAAAATATTTGTTATATCAGGACAGGACAAATCCACTTATCCAATGCCTGGGACAATCTGAATTCTGCTTGGGCAAGCTTAAGTTTGCAAGTCATAAAAGTTTAGAGAGAGAATAAGAGAAAGAAGTCTTGTTCAGTTTGTGAGCTTTATGTTCAGCAAGTTTTATACTCTTTAATCTTGCCACAAATCAGTACCTCTATTTAGCATCTATATGTACTGCAGTCTTCTGTTAACCATTAAAATGCTATACTGTTATTCCTTCAGTGCTGAATTGTTTGGGGGAAAAGAAGAAGAACATGGCATAGTTGTTAAATTGCATTTATTTAAATAAATATACACAACATAAACAAAAACCCTATATGGAAAATGATGGTGGATGTCTAAACTTTAAAATTAGCATCAAGGCACATGTATAAGTTTAACATATTTGCATGTCCAGGTGCAAATACAGATAAATGACAAGTGACAATTGTATTTCATCTGTATTTTTGTTTGTTTTTGAATGGAAAGGTTGATATATATCAAAGAAATATTATATTTTTTAGTAGTTCAATTATTGTACATGTATATTATGTCTATTACAATGTTATATCTAAACTGCTAAAATCACAGGTAAAGAAAAGGTAAGTTTTATGAGCATCCACTTCATGAATGTTAAAGGTAAGTTTTGACCCCCAGAGTCAGTTATAAATGTTAATAAAAAATTTCAGTTCTCATTTGTTCTACTATATTTGTATTAACAAAGTCTCAACTAGTCCATAGGTTCAAAATTTGCCATCTCAACATTTAATTTTGAAATACCAGTGAATGGTTAGTTGACAGGCATGCCATCTTTTCTTATCCAGCCAGCATGTACATCAGACTCCAGTTCTGCATCAATTTCTGGCTTAAAATTACTCATGGGCATTTCCATCAACACTTTTCCAGCTCCAATAATTTCATTCTCCTCAAATCCTTCAAAATTACTGTCATCATTGTTATCAGAAGCCAGTATTTGATGCAAGAAATCACTGCTGTTTTAAGAGTCAGCCATTTTACTTTTTTCTAGGTATCTTGTGCTCAAAAGTGAGTATTTGTAAAACTTCTTTGCTAACTACATAGTAAAGACCAACAGAATGCTTGTTCCGGGCCTCAATAAACCAGTCAAATATAGTTTTACAAGCAATTGTGGCAGGCTGAAGTAATCAGATGTATACATTGTTGCTAGCCTGGAAAACAACTTAAGTCGTGGCAAGCATTAAAAGACCTTAACTGATGGCACGACTAATGTCATGACTAGCACTTTAAGGGTTAATATACTCGACTGTCAGACCCTTCCATCTTGTAGTTGGTGTCAAGGTCAGTATTATATTTTTGTGCACAAACACACTGCAAATGTCTATTATTATATGAAACAAGATATGATAAATAGGAATATGAATTTTTTTTAACTTATTAATTTTAATTGTTATATTTGTGAGTATATGAGATTTTCTGACTTTCTAGTTCTCATACAGCCACAGGTAGTGAGTGAGTAGGCTCTTCCTTAATCATTATTCTGGCCAATAAACTGTCAGACTGACTTTCTGCACTAATCAAGCTTGCTCTGTAAAGTCCACTTGTCAAAGATTTGTTTTTAAGCATGTCATTGTGTTATGTACATGTAATTTAATTGTTTGTTTGTTTGTTAGTTTTAATAAAATTTTATTCCATCACATGCTATTATAAGGTAACTTTATTTACTGGATTTGATATTTATTCAGAAATTCAGTTCAGATCAGTTTGACCTGACTGTTTATAATAAATAAAACACTATCTAGTTTCTGACCTTGATTCAGAAACAGTGGCAGATCTGGTAAACAACCTTTCATTTTTTAAAATTCTTTTCCAGAGTAAGAACCATTGATTTTAGTTAAGGATATAATGTAGATGCATGATCTTAGGCATGTAAAAAGCTTCTATTTATCATGTGACCCTTATCCAGGAATCTGTTTTGCATCTTAAATTAGTGTGTAACTGTTTTCTGGATAGAATTTGGGCATTTAGGCTCTAAACTATTGACACTTAAAGATGTTTTGTTGTGACTAGTTTGAGTTGCATTTTTATTTTTTTTTTCAAAATGTTTGAATTCATGATTCATTTCCTGGGAAATATGTTTTTTTACAAAATTCTTGGCCAAAGACATTCACTGAACTTTATACGGAATTCAAAACTGGAATATTATTTTCTGTGATTCAACAAAAAACTGTTGACACAACAGCACTTTGCAGGTTACAATAGATATCATCACCTTCTATTTTTTTAATTCATCAGACTCAAACTCAGATTCATTTAGGACTTTTGAATAATATGACTTCTATCTTTTAATTCTTGGATTAATTTTAGATTTGATCCGTAAAAAAATAAGTTCTTTTTCTCATTTGTACCTTGATTTTCTAGGGAAATAAATAATTTGTTACATTTTACAAAGCTTGTTGTTTTCACTCTTTTTCTGTTACATTTTTTAAGAGCCTGAACATTTAGAAATCAATTTTAAAGTCTCTTAGTGATAATTATTCACATAATTCTCAAGATTTGTGCTACAGGTGTGTTTGAATATAAAAGCAATTCATCTCTAAAAATTTACCACATGAATTTCTCAAAACAAATTATTGATATACCATGCATAGGTAACCATGAGTGGTGCTTATTATCGTTTATTTACATGGTAATTATAGAACACCAGTACATAATACTGTTTTTCAAATAATTACATGCATATAAAAATAAGTGTCTCAGGTTAGTAAATAAACAATCATTACAAAATCACTTTCTTTTCGAAGACATGCTTTAATTATTGTTGATTGTGTTCAAGAGATAAATCTATCAGCATATCTGTGTGTGTTTATCTTACTCTTCAAGTTATCTATGCATTCTGTTCTTTGGCTGTTGTTTCAAGACCCCCTTTTATTTTCCTCTACATACCTATCAACATGTACTGTTAGATTGGGAAAGGTATATGCTTATAATGTGTGAAAAATACAAGAAAAGGAAACATTAAATAAATGGTTTATTTGTAAAATAAATAAAAAATCTTAGAACAATTTTGTTTATTTTGTTACATCTTTTTTTCTTTCTTAAATTTATTAAAAAAAATTTAGTGCTGATTGATAGATAAAATATTTGTTCCATAAAATGATATCAATCGCACATACAGCACACCAGACACCTGCATATATATATGCATGTGACATAACGCAGGTAAATGACTGATATAAAAGTGTTGGAGGAGAAAAAAACAATTCAGCTACTGAGCCAAGAGCTTACTGAAAAATGCATGTGTTCTTAAGAGTATTTTAAGGTTAATATCAAGGCATACTTGGGTAAATTTTACTATGTAATTCTCTCATATCCTACAATTTAATGTTTCATTCTTTTAAATATGTTTGCATATCCATAAAACATAACCTGTGTTTTGGAAGACCATTTTCAGCAATTGATGGATGGAAAGTGGCTGCAGAGAAGGAGACAATTGATAAAGATGCTTCCATGCATAATGGAAGATATTTATATTATAGCAGGCATTAATCTATCAGCTGTTCTCAGTATATGGAATAATCATACGTAGCTCAGTAGGTTTTGTGTGATAGAAGTCCTACATTAAATGCTGCTCATAACCTAATTCAAAATAATATTGCCGAACAGCTACTTGGCAAATATGAAGAGCAAGACCATCGACTTTTGAATGAGATTGTCATAAGTGATGAAACATGGATCTACTTTTCTTAACCCAGATCAAGAGAAAATAATAGCAGCTGAATCAGAGAAAATAAACAGAGACCATAAGTCACTCAACATAGTTGGACTAGCTAGAAAGTTTTACATGCATTTGTTTTGGATGCAAAAGGCCTGGTCATCCAATATCTGTGCCTGACTCTGATAGAATACTTCTGGAGTATTTCCAGACTATGCATATTGTAAGAAAGCATAATTAGAAAATAATTGTTTTATATTCTGATCAGAGACCCTTAAGCCTTAGATTGTTTCCATAACTATTTCTAAATAATTCCCTGAGCAGCTGTTATATTTCAGTTTAACCATTTCTCCAAACTACTTGGAATTTTGGTTTGAAATTTTGCGCACTCATTCATCACAGGATCAAATTCGTCCTATTTTGAAATGAAAGTTGTGTTGTTTGGTGATCCAAAATGGCCACATTACATGTAGTGGTTATTTTGAAAATTAAATCAGATGATCATACTGACATAGTGTTCCACTAATAAAAAGACTTCATATGATGCCCAGTTGGTCCTAAATAAAACTGGTGAGGAAGTGACCTTCAATATGGCTGCCAAACTATAGCAGTTATCTTGAAAATCTTCTGGATGGATGGTCATATTGACATGGGGTTTTCACAATATGGCTTATCATATCTAGTTTCTTCTAAATGGAAATGGTGCAGATCCAACATCTCATATGGCCACTATGGTTGATAGATTAATTGTTATTGCTATTTCTCTTAAATGGAAAGTTTTCAAGAAAAGTGTTGCTGTGGGGGGATTGGTGGTGGGGGTCCTGAATGAAAATACTGCTGATCTAACATCCAAATTGGCTTGTGTTGCAGCCATCTAAAAAATGTTATTACTACTCATTTTGAAAATGTAAAGTCATGTTCACATAGACTATGATTTCATATTATGGTGTTGGTCCTAAATGAGAATGTTACCAAAATGGCACTAGTGTGTCATCTATTGTGACCATTTTGAAAATCGTATGCTACTGATTCTGAATGGATGGTCATACAGACATGGGGTTTCAATGAAAGACTGCTTAAATGAAATGAATATGCTGCTGATATTCCATCAGACTACTATGATGGCCTTTTCATAGTTCATTTCTAGCTATTCCACCTGAATAGATGGTCATATTGACATTGGTAATCCAAGATTATCAGAAATGATGATGACTGTCTTCTAATGTATAATTTAGATATGCGTGTAGATTCATGACTCTGTAATGTGCAGTGTGATATATAGATCTTTGTCAATGTATCATGCACTGCTCCCATGTTTTACTTTTCCGAGATAAGTCATACACATCCAGTGATGTCATGTACAATGTTTTTGCTGGTATGCCACAGGTAAATTCATTTGGGAACAGATGCTCTTGCTTATGTTGTGGTCTTTGTTTTGGGACCCCATTTGGTTTGAGTTACTGTGTGAGAGGTGTATTATGCAGTTCCAAATGTAGATCTGTCAATGTATTATGCAGTGTCACATCTCAATCTGTGTCAGTGTATGATGCATTGTCACATCTCGATCTGTGTCAGTGTATGATGCATTGTCACATCTCGATCTGTGTCAGTGTATTATGCAGTGTCACATCTCAGTCTGTGTCATTGTATGATGCATTGTCACATCTCGATCTGTGTCAGTGTATTATGCAGTGTCACATCTCAATCTGTGTCAGTGTATGATGCATTGTCACATCTCAATCTGTCTCAGTGTATTATGCAGTGTCACATCTCTATCTGTGTCAGTGTATTATGCAGTGTCACATCTCAATCTGTGTCAGTGTATGATGCATTGTCACATCTCTATCTGTGTCGGTGTATTATGCAGTGTCACATCTCAATCTGTGTCAGTGTATTATGCAGTGTCACATCTCGATCTGTGTCAGTGTATGATGCAGTGTCACATCTCGATCTGTGTCAGTGTATGATGCAGTGTCACATCTCAATCTGTGTCAGTGTATGATGCAGTGTCACATCCCAATCTGTGTCAGTGTATGATGCAGTGTCACATCTCAATCTGTGTCAGTGTATGATGCAGTGTCACATCTCAATCTGTGTCAGTGTATGATGCAGTGTCACATCTCAATCTGTGTCAGTGTATGATGCAGTGTCACATCCCAATCTGTGTCAGTGTATGATGCAGTGTCACATCATAATCATTGTCTGTAATAGACACATCCAGATTGATGATGCTGTATTATGAAGTAACAGATTTAGGTCAGTGTCAGTTGTTACATCAAAGAGATTTAAACTCTGTAACAAGAAGAAGTAAAACCCAACAAGCAGTCTTTAAGCCAAAATATAAACTTTTTCTCTAAAATATAAAGCCAAATAAAGTAAAAGAATTTTTAAAAAAAACAGTATGGTATGAGTTTCTAGAATTTCCTAAATGTGCTATCAAATTCTCAATAGTCTGGAAATGCTCCGAAAGTATTCCATCTGTCAGGTCCAGATAGTGGATGACTCATCCTTTTGCATACCAAAATATGAAGGGCAAGACCAATGACTTTTGAATGAGACTGTCACAGGTTTTGAAACATAGATTTTACTTTTTATGGACCCAGCTAAAGAGAAAATAATAGAACTAATCAAAAACTTTATAAAGTTATTTACTCATATACACATTACTGCAGTATTATCAAGAACCCAAAGTATCATTGTGCATGTCATCCAAAGACTGAAATCAAGTAAAAGAAAACAACGAAATCCAACCTATTGCTTTCTACAATAGACATGAGTTGTTTGCAAGCTTAACTCCATTTAATGCCTGCACTCTTTTGAAATATGTAGAATAGAGCACTCCAGGTTAAGCACCTTGACCAAGAGATCAACAATACCGTGAGCCTTGAACTCATGAACTCCCAATATTATGGCTGGATTGAAAACCATTAGGCTGAATTACTTGATTAAAACTAATGTGTGCTGACTACCCATTACCTACACTTTTAGCTGCAGTTTTTACTCCTGTACATTTGTCAAATAACCCAGCAGTACAATCATTTATTCTAACATACCAGTGAATGTAATGTGCATTCTGATTGGTCAGACATCCAGATTTGCAGTACAGTCATCTATTCTAACACACCAGTGGATGTAGTACACCTTCTGATTGGTCAGACATCCAGATTTGCAGTACAGTCATTTATTCTAACACACCAGTGAATAAATGTGCATTCTGACTGGTCAGACATCCCGATTTGCAGTACAGTCATTTATTCTAACAATCCAGTGAATGTAGTACTTTTTCTGATTGGTCAGACATCCAGATTTGCAGTACAGTTATTTATTCTAACACACCAGTAAATAAATGAGCATTCTGACTGGTCAGATATCCAGATTTGCAGTACAGTCATTTATTCTAACATAGTAGATATAATGCGTATTCTGATTGGTCAGACATCCAGATTTGCAGTACAGTCATTTATTCTAACATACTAGTGACTGTAATGCACATTCTGATTGGTCAAGCATCCAGATTTGCAGTGACAAGATCAACCATATATTGTTGGAAATTTGGAAGCCTTAGCAATGTAAAGATTCTTCCTGTGATGTTATGGCCATGGAGAACATTTAATTTTTACCAGTTTGGCAGAAATTTCCAAATTGTGTTTTGAATGAAATATGTCATATATTTCAGGATTTTGGGATATTTGTGGTGATTTTAGTCTCACAGATATCTATTTTATTGGCTCAGCTGATGTATCACAGATAAAACTAAAATTGTGATGGAAAACAGTCCTTAAATCCTTAAAAAAGACATCATCATCTAATTAGAACAAAGCCTATTTGCATCATTTTTCAGGGATATAGTAGCACAGTAGTTATATGTAATAATTGTATCAATGGAAATTGGAAACTAACTTAAAATTTGTTGAAGTAGAATCCTGAAAAACTTTTTTTAAAAAATAGAAACATTATGTTCTTTTATTGTTTAATCAGAAAAGGTACTTTTTGATTCCAGATTTGTTGTATGCACATTTTGTCAAACACTAAACATTCCTTGTATGTGACTTTGACCACTTTTATCCATTTGAAGAAAAAAAAATGGTATTTAATTAGTAGAAGGGAAAGAAAACAAAGATAAATCTACCCATGGGAGATTTCTAATCTTATTTTCCTGTATCTTAATCTTCATTGTATTTGTTATTGTCATTGATTTTTTTAATTTGATTGGGAATGTTCACTTGTTTCCAGCAAATGAATGGTTTGTTAGGTGTTTAAATTTATGGTTTGTAGCAAGGAATTAATCCATAAAAAATTGTATCCCACAAAAAGTAGTTAAGTTTATGGTATTTTTATACCACCACCTCCAGAGGTGAGGATATACAGTAATCATCAGGTCTATCCATCTGTCTGTAATAGTCTCATTAGCTTAACTTGTCATCCCATTTTGCTACCTTGCCTTGAAACTTAGTAAATGTTATGAAGATGTCCACAAAAACAAATCACGTTGCTCTCTCAGATTTTGTTTGAGTTATTGCTCTATTTGTCATGTGGCTGAATGCAGTGTATGACCCAATCTGATTAATATAACTAATCCTGAACTTTTTGATGGATTTAAATTTGCTAAATATTATTGGCAACACATGAAAATGCACATCTCCGGTAGTTTTTGTTTGTGATGTCCTTTTTTTCTTGTAGCTGAATGCGGTGTATGACAGAATCTTGTCAGAACAACTTGTTTTGCTGTTTGTTGTGAAGCCTATTAAGATCATCATCATAAGATACACATGTCAACAAATATTTGTGTCCTTACTTTATATACGAATTATTGACCTTTTTGATCCTTCTGTATTTGGGTACGACATAATCTGTCACTGCAACTATTGCTGCTGTTTTGAATGGATTGCTGTCAAAATTTGTATATATTATAGTCATACATGCTGACCAGCCATTATACTCGTACTATTTTCAGAAGAGGTTTGCCCTTATTTTGATTATAGAGTTTTCACCATCATGGGATAGGGATAGGTTGAAGGGCTATATTTACATGGGCAAATTTCAATCCTTTTTTTGTCATGTGACTTTGTTTATAAAAGAAAGTTGTTTCAGGGATAATCACAATACAGAACACTAGATAGTCATGGGGACAACTACAACTAAAAATATTTTGTTTTGTGTTGATTGATACATTGTACTATTTGTTCAGAAGTAGAGTCAAATTCAGAATTCCGCAGAATAATCTAGGGAAGAAAATTTCACTTAGGATGTTGCACAATTCATGATCTCTGGAAGGTTTTAGGTGCCACCATTTAAATGAATATCAGTGTGCAGTCAGTACACTCAAATCAGCAGTCAGCTTGAACATGGTAATGAGATGGTCTTTGACATAGTGGATTTTATATCTTGAATTATTGAAAATGGGGACAGGGGCCATCATTATTGGAAGAAACTCTATAAAAATGCAATTTGCTCTAGTAAATTGCTCAAATTGGGAATTCTGTTGGATTTTCAAATATTTTGTTTATGGATTATGGCTTTTTAAATTGCAATTTGAGCCCCACCAGATCACTCCAAAAATCTGTACAAAGAATCTTGAATACAATTTGTTTTCTTGATATTTGAATTTCTTTCAGGTATGATGCACTTCTTGGTGCACGAGACAGTTGGAAGGAACTCTGCCACAGGTAAACATGATCAATATCTTTGTAATAGAAATTATGAATAATGTAGAAATCATGTATACATCATCTGTCAGCAATTGTCTAATCATGTAAATTGGTTTCAGACTTTATCTGTGAAAAACTTGTAAATATATCTGGACAGTATGATAAATAAGTTGTAATTTTGGATGACCTGTATAAAGTATAATAAAATCATAAATATATAGTGGTACCCCTCTTCAACGGCCTCCTGACCAGTGGCCACACACTCTTTATGGCCATAATCCCTTGGCACAGATGTGTTTGTTTTTTTTAAATCTATCTGTGAAATCATTTTTTTTTTTAAAATCATTTTTGCTCCAAACACACACATCAACTAGAATAAATCTGACTTGACTTTTAGCACCTAATGGCTACAGACTGGTTCTATACTGGATATGAAATAGAACAAAGAATCTGCTAACAAAGATTACAAATTAGAAAACCAGTCAGTTCCCTCCTAACTAAGCCATACAGCTGAGCATCTATAAAGATAAACTTAGATTACAGTTTAAAAGTACAGTGTAGTATCCTGCATGTTTCTTGGAAATTGGATAGCTGCTAAAAACAGAACATACCACTGCTAGGAAAGTGCATGCCAGTCTACAGACCAAGTGAACTCTTGTAGTTAGGTAGAAGCTGTCTTTTTAAGAATATGGTCTGTGGGATTATTAGGATGTCAATAAAAATGAGAAAGCATCATTATTTTTGGAAGCGGAATATACTGAAAATGCATAATCTGGCTATGTTTATATGTAAGGTGTAATTTAGTGGAAAAAAAGCATAATGATTATGCCAAAAGTGTAATGGTTGGCATGTAGGTTGCCAAAATGACACTAGTATGTCATCTATGGTAACCATTTTGAAATTTATATGCTACTGATTTTGAATAGATGGTCATATAGATATGGGGTTTTAATAAAAGACTTCTTATTAAATGAAATGAAAATGCTGCTGATATTACATCAACTATTTCTACTATGATGGCCATCCATTAGATCATTTCTAGCTACTCCAGCTGAATGGATGGTCATATTGACATTGGTATTCCAAGATTATGAGATGATGATGATCTATGCTAATGTATTATTCAGTAGCATGGCTAGATTGATGACACTGTAATATGCAGTGGGACATCTAGATCTTTGTCAGTGTATTATGCAGTTCTGCCATGTTTTACTTTTCCTAGATAAATCCTACACATCTAGTGATGTTGTGTACAATGTTTTTGCTGGTACACCACATTTGAATTCATTTGGAAACACATGCCCTTGCCTATGTTGTGGTCTATGTTTTGGGACCCCATTATGTGTGAGTTACTGAGTGAAAGATGTATTGTGCAGTTCTACTTCTAAATCTGTCAGTGTATGATGCATTGTCACATCTAGATGTGTATCAGTTTATGATGCATTGTCACATCTAGATGTGTGTCAGTGTATGATGCAGTGTCACTTCAAGATGTGTGTCAGTGTATGATGCAGTGTCACTTCAAGATGTGTGTCAGTGTATGATGCATTGTCACATCTAGATGTGTGTCAATGTATGATGCATTGTCACATCTAGATGTGTGTCAGTGTATTATACAGTGTCACTTCAAGATGTGTGTCAGTGTATGATGCAGTGTCACTTCAAGATGTGTGTCAGTGTATGATGCATTGTCACATCTAGATGTGTGTCAGTGTATGATGCATTGTCACATCTAGATGTGTGTCAGTGTATGATGCAGAGTCACTTCAAGATGTGTGTCAGTGTATGATGCATTGTCACATCTAGATGTGTGTCAGTGTATGATGCAGTGTCACTTCAAGATGTGTGTCAGTGTATGATGCAGTGTCACTTCAAGATGTGTGTCAGTGTATGATGCATTGTCACATCTAGATTTGTGTCAGTGTATGATGCATTGTCACATCTAGATGTGTGTCAGTGTATGATACAGTGTCACTTCAAGATGTGTGTCAGTGTATGATGCAGTGTCACTTCAAGATGTGTGTCAGTGTATGATGCATTGTCACATCTAGATGTGTGTCAGTGTATGATGCATTGTCACATCTAGATGTGTGTCAGTGTATCATGCATTGTCACATCTAGATGTGTGTCAGTGTATGATGCAGTGTCACATCTAGATTTGTGTCAGTGTATCATGCATTGTCACATCGATGTGTGTCAGTGTATGATGCATTGTCACATCTAGATGAGTGTCAGTGTATGATGCATTGTCACATCTAGATGTGTGTCAGTGTATGATGCATTGTCACATCTAGATGTGTGTCAGTGTATGATGCATTGTCACATCTAGATGTGTGTCAGTGTATGATGCATTGTCACATCTAGATTTGTGTCAGTGTATGATGCAGTGTCATTTATAGATGTGTGTTGGTGTATGATGCATTGTCACATCTAGATTTGTGTCAGTGTATGATGCAGTGTCATTTATAGATGTGTGTCAGTGTATGATGCATTGTCACATCTAGATTTGTGTCAGTGTATGATGCATTGTCACATCTAGATGTGTGTCAGTGTATGATGCATTGTCACATCTAGATGTGTGTCAGGGTATGATGCATTGTCACATCTAGATGAGTGTCAGTGTGTGATGCATTGTCACATCTAGATGTGTGTCAGTGTATGATGCATTGTCACATCTAGATGTGTGTCAGTGTATGATGCATTGTCACATCTAGATGAGTGTCAGTGTATGATGCATTGTCACATCTAGATTTGTGTCAGTGTATGATGCAGTGTCATTTATAGATGTGTGTTGGTGTATGATGCATTGTCACATCTAGATGAGTGTCAGTGTATGATGCAGTGTCACTTATAGATGTGTGTTGGTGTATGATGCATTGTCACATCTAGATTTGTGTCAGTGTATGATGCAGTGTTATTTATAGATGTGTGTCAGTGTATGATGCATTGTCACATCTAGATTTGTGTCAGTGTATGATGCAGTGTCATTTATAGATGTGTGTTGGTGTATGATGCATTGTCACATCTAGATTTGTGTCAGTGTATGATGCAGTGTCATTTATAGATGTGTGTCAGTGTATGATGCATTGTCACATCTAGATTTGTGTCATTGTATGATGCAGTGTCATTTATAGATTTGTGTCAGTGTATGATGCATTGTCATGTCACACTATCCAAATCCTTGAATAATTTCAAAATAATCCAGTAAAGTACTTTCTGATTAGAATAAATGTTCAACTCAGCATTTCCAGCACTCACAGTATAAATAAATCAAACTTTCTTTTATGACTGTCACAAGGCTGATAACTGTAGAATGAGAATGCTGTCATTTAATTCCTTTATATAGTCACCTAATGTGCAACAAATAAACAATCTAAATTACTACTATAGAATCCCAAACATTTAAATTATTTTGTATTTCAAAATACTTTGGTAGTCTATACTTGACTTTTTATAATTTAACCAATCACCAGTTAGGCCAGTCATGACATATCTACAGTGCAACTATACTTCCAGATCATTTGATGCTTTTTTGACCTCCACCCAACTCATTCATGGCATATTTACACGAATTATTACATTGATGTGAATTTGGAAATTCAACCTTGATTTATGAATGGAAATAGTACATATATATACTCTTCTTATAATACAAGCCATTCAAAAAATTCATTTACCAGATGACTTAGGGGCTCCAAGTGGCCCAGTGGTCTAAAGCGCTCTCTGTTATGGATCACTGCCATCTCACCTCTGTCTTCGTGGGTTTGTGTCTAAGATTCACTGAATGTGGATATGTAAGAAAGCTTTCCAGTAGCTTCTCGTGGGATGGTGGTTCTTTCTGCAGATTTTCAGGTTTTTTTTCCTCCACCATTACTGGCCACCATGTATAGTCTATTGTGTGCTGAAAAATGGCATTAAGCCCCACAACAACATCCAGTTGACTTAAATAAAATAAAAGAACTATATTATAAAATAATATGTGTGTAGATATCCATAACACAGTGCATTATGCTGTGCTACATTTAGATGTATGCCAGTTGACACATTTACATCAATGTCATGCATTATGCAATGTGTCACATTTGGATCTGTCAGTGTATTGAGTGTAGTATGCAGTGTCAGATCTGTGTCAGTGTATTGCCACATCAAAATTGATATCAGTTTATTAGGCAATGGCACATCTAATCTTTTGTCATTGTATTTACGTGCAGTAGTACATCTAGTTCAATGCCTTTATATTATTATATATGTTGTAATTTAATTGATTAAATGTAGTTTGAATATTACACAGTACATCCTTCTCTAGCCCCTTTTCGGACCCTTTGTCTACCAGGGTTTCTCTACCAGATGTGATGTCATTTGTATATATTAATAAGCTAGTAACTAAATTTAGATATGTTGTCATGATGAACCAATCAGATAACATAGTTTAGAACATGTGATCAAGCATTATCAATAGTTGGTGTCATTCATATAGATGCAGGATGCATGTAGAGATGTGTGCTTTTCAGTAAACTGTCGATTGTGACATCTAACTTAAAACAGTTATCAGCGGAAAGATAACTGAGTCTGGAGCATGTGGAAGAGTGCACCTTCCAGTGTGAATTGTCGACACCACAGATAACTTGAACAATTTATCGGTGGAAAGAGCCGCCTACCTCCCCACCTTCCACCATGTCATTTATTTGGGGCATTTCTTGAATGGCATTCTGTTCCAGTTCCGTTCTTGGGTGCATTGCCCAACTTCTGGCAATCATGGCTTGGCTGTGGGAATTGGCTGATGTCTGTTTTTCATGGCATCCTCAGGATCAGACTTGTCGAGTTTCGGTTATCATTGTCCCTATATACCTCATATCAGCCCCTTTGTGGCTCCACATACCATTGTCGGACACTCTTCACAACCCTACAAACTCCCACATGTTCTCATCCTAGGATGTCCTCTAGAACAATTCAGAGTTTCCCATTGCCAAGTTTTAAGTTTTCATTCATTTATTCAAAAACTTTCCTTTTGAACCCCAATTTGTGTCAGTACTTAAGGCATAATGGGGGCAAATCATGTCACAGCACACCGCACCAGCCCAGCTCTGAATTGTGGGAGTTTGTAGGGTTATGAAAGTTGTCCAACACCTGTATGGGTAGCTGCAAGGGGCTGATATGAGGTATATAGGGACAATGATAACCAAAACTTGACAAGTCTGATCCTGAGGATGCTATGATAACAAACATCAGCCGATACTCCATAATGCACTGTAGGAAGCAGGTATGAAGAATATGGGCATAATAGTTGAGTACATTTAAGTATTGACACAAATTGGGGTACTGAAAGTTCTACTTAAAGCGTGACCATTGTCCATGAAAAAACAGGATCACAAGGGCAAGCTCCAGCTACTATCCAAATACGATGGAATTTCTTCCTCACACAGTATAGGCATACCAGGACGTCCCAGTACATAGAATAAATATGGATATCCACCCCTTGATGGAAAACATCAGTCTTAGATGCTCTAAGATGCAGAATGAATATGCGCTTAACCGTAGGAAAAATTGTCAGACATACATAACCTCATTGCATAAATTCAAGAAATGCTACTAAACACATGCACTGCACGAACAAGTCCAGTCGGTGAACACCCTCTTGCAACACGTTTAAGAACTGCACCACCATCTTGTATGTAATAGGAAATTTTTGCATACTATATGTTTGCCCATGAAGTATACTCTGTAACATCTCTGCTCCTGTATTATGTAGTGGCACTTCTATATTGGTGTCAGCATATTATGCAAATGTTGCATTAACATCTAGGCCAGTGTATTATGTAGTGGCACTTCTATATCAGTGTTAGTGTAGTATGCAGTGTTACATTCAGATCTAAGCCACTGTATTATGAAATGGCACTTCTATATCAGTGTCAGTGTATTATGCAGTGGTACATTTAGATCTAGGCCAGTGTATTATGTAGTGTCACTTTTATATTAAAGCCAGTGTAGTATGCAGTGTTACATTCATATCTAGTTGTGTAGTGGCACTTCTTTATTAATGTCATTGTATTATGTAGTGTTACATTTAGTTCTAGGCCAGTGTATAATGTAGTGATGCTTCTATAACAATGTCAGTGTAGCATGCAATGATACATTTAGGTCTTAGCCAGTGTATTATGTAGTGGCACTTCTATATTAATGTTAGTGTATTATGCAGTGTTACAATTAGATCTAAGCCCATGTATTATGTAGAGATCAATCAAACAAAATTTTATCATTGTACAAAACCATATTTATTCAGTGTAGTTATGATTTGTAGCTTTTGCAAAGATAAAAAAAGACTATTTTCATTTACCAGACCAGTTGGATAATCCTCATGTATTATGACCCTACTATATTCCATAGGAATAAACACCTCTAAATCAACAGTTCATTCATGTTTTAATTACAATGTACATTGTCACAACAACCACATGGCTAAGTAGTTATTTACATGGTAATTAAACATTCTTAGGGTTTTGGTTATTCCAATTGAAACCAGATTTAGGGCAAGAATCAACTGGAGAGGTCAAATCAGTGAGGCTGCCAGTAGAGAAATGAGGCTCTCTTTAGGGAAATGAAGTCTGTTAATGTACTATGGAATACATTGTCTGTATAGCAGATGTTATAAGGATATAAATCATAAGCATTACTTGTTATTTGAACTCGCTGAAAAAGATAATCATGGGGTATATCATAGACTAGATTTGCAATAAAATGTTAATTATATCCAAGTTATAACAGAACAAGCATTAAAAGATAGTATGTATATATTTTTATGTTTGTATGACTAATGAAACAATAAAACTAGTTGACCAATGGTCAGTGGTCTTCACTTTAGCATGTACTAGGATGTAATTTTTGTTGGATAAGACAACGTAAAAGGGCTTCCGAACTCATTTTAAAATGCAAGTGGTGTTTTGATATGGTGACATACTTAATAAGGAGAACTAATTAATGATAATATTTAAATGTATGGTCTGTGAACTCCTTTCTTCATTTGTTAATAAACACCAGTAAATATTGTAATGACAATAAGAGTACATGGGTGCCCGCAGGATCTTTTACAAAAGTGGGGGGGTCAGTCAGTCATGGCAGGGAGTTAGTATAGTAGGCAGTCTGAAACTAAAGCTAATATTTACTAAGTGTTTTGAACAGAATCTTGTGACATTTTTTTGGCTTCATTTGCATGATTAAACTGGAGTGATTGCATGATTAAATATATATATATAATGCAGTATGATATCAAGGGATCATGTGACCCCTGATTGACCTTTGATGCGGGCGCCTATGTTTATGCATCAGTCATTATATTTTTTCACCAACATACCATTGATTTTGTAAAAATAAAATGGGAATATTATATTTTTGATATTTTGGCAGACATTAAACTTCTTTGTGGAAATTTTATATCTGATAATTTAATGTATATTTCAAATAATACAAAATGATATGTTAATTAAGATACATTTAAATAATTATTATTTTGATAACTGGATTGTGTTAATGAAAAGTTAAATGGTACAAAAAATATGTGAAATACGGTATGCCAGTGTATTATGTAGTGGCACTTCTATATCAATGTCAATGTATTATGCAGTGGCACTTCTATATCAATGTCAGTGTATTATGCAGTGGCACTTCTATATCAATGTCAATGTATTATGCAGTGGCACTTCTGTATCATTGTCAGTGTATTATGCAGTGGCACTTCTATATCAATGCCATTATATTGTGTAGTGGTGCTTATATATCAATGTCAATGTATTATGCAGTGGTACTTCTATATCAGTGTCAGTGTATTATGCAGTGGCACTTCTATATCAATGTCAATGTATTATGCAGTGGCACTTCTATATCAGTGTCAGTGTATTATGCAGTGGCACTTCTATATCAATGTCAGTGTATTATGCAGTGGCACTTCTATATCAATGTCAATGTATTATGCAGTGGCACTTCTATATCAGTGTCAGTGTATTATGCAGTGGCACTTCTATATCAGTGTCAATGTATTATGCAGTGGCACTTCTATATCAATGTCAATGTATTATGCAGTGGCACTTCTGTATCATTGTCAATGTATTATGCAGTGGCACTTCTGTATCAGTGTCAATGTATTATGCAGTGGCACTTCTGTATCATTGTCAATGTATTATGCAGTGGCACTTCTGTATCAATGTCAATGTATTATGCAGTGGCACTTCTATATCAATGTCAATGTATTATGCAGTGGCACTTCTGTATCATTGTCAGTGTATTATGCAGTGGCACTTCTATATCAGTGTCAGTGTATTATGCAGTGGCACTTCTATATCAGTGTCAGTGTATTATGCAGTGGCACTTCTATATCAATGTCAATGTATTATGCAGTGGTACTTCAATATCAATGTCAATGTATTATGCAGTGGCACTTCTGTATCATTGTCAGTGTATTATGCAGTGGCACTTCTATATCAGTGTCAGTGTATTATGCAGTGGCACTTCTATATCAATGTCAATGTATTATGCAGTGGCACTTCTGTATCATTGTCAGTGTATTATGCAGTGGCACTTCTATATCAGTGTCAGTGTATTATGCAGTGGCACTTCTATATCAATGTCAATGTATTATGCAGTGGTACTTCAATATCAGTGTCAATTTATTATGCAGTGGCACTTCTGTATCATTGTCAGTGTATTATGCAGTGGCACTTCTGTATCAATGTCAATGTATTATGCAGTGGCACTTCTATATCAATGTCAATGTATTATGCAGTGGCACTTCTGTATCATTGTCAGTGTATTATGCAGTGGCACTTCTATATCAGTGTCAGTGTATTATGCAGTGGCACTTCTATATCAATGTCAATGTATTATGCAGTGGTACTTCAATATCAATGTCAATGTATTATGCAGTGGCACTTCTGTATCATTGTCAGTGTATTATGCAGTGGCACTTCTGTATCAATGTCAATGTATTATGCAGTGGCACTTCTATATCAATGTCAATGTATTATGCAGTGGCACTTCTGTATCATTGTCAGTGTATTATGCAGTGGCACTTCTATATCAGTGTCAGTGTATTATGCAGTATGACATTTAGATTTATGCCAATGCATTGTGTAGTGGTGCTTCTATATCAGTGTCAATGTATTATGCAGTGGCACTTCTATATCAGTGTCAGTGTATTATGCAGTGGCACTTCTGTGTCATTGTCAGTGTATTATGCAGTGGCACTTCTGTATCATTGTCAGTGTATTATGCAGTATGACATTTAGATTTATGCCAATATATTGTGTAGTGGTGCTTCTATATCAGTGTCAATGTATTATGCAGTTACACATCTGAATTAACATTGTATTCTATACCATACCTGTAGTGATCCAGCTAGAGAAATAAAAGACTGCCCCTTACTGTATCACAATGTGCCACTTCATTGTACATTTCTGCCTATTTAAACTGCATAATTACCATTATAAACACTATATTTTCAATATGATTTGTTAGTTAGAGTGGTTGTTTTACTTGTTTTTCAAAACTGAATCCCTTTAATTGAATGCAAACCTCATTCTAATCATATTAACCCAAGTGGCAGGTCTATGTTCTCATTCAGACTTAACAGCATCAGTGATATTGCCACAAATTTTTTAGCTTGGAAGCATGTACCTTATTAAAAGATATCTTGTTATTTTAGTCACATTAAATGATATGTATCAAGACCTAAATATTCCAAGATAATGCATCTTTTTAAAAAAAATGCAACTGAAAATCTTACCTTCTTACAGATGATGTTTGTGGAATTTACACCTTTTTTGCAGCTTTTTTATTTCTTGGATATTGATAGCTTTAGTGTATTTGATTATAAATTATCAAAATTTCAATCATGTGTTATCTTTGTTATTAAATGATATAAAATGAATCATTATTTGTATTACACAATAACATAGAAAGATGAAGCATTTCATTCCCTGCTGTCTCCAAATGTAAATCTATATTGCTGACATGTTAACATTTAATGATAATGTGTAGAAAGTAATTAGTCCACTATATGCAGTGTAGGTTGTCAGCTTGCTCATTTTTATCTTTGGGCCCTGGGTGGCTAAGAAGTCTAAAGCACTTACCTTTAATATCATTGCTATATTAACTCTGTCTGTGTGGTTTGAGTTTCAACCTCAGCCAATGTGGGTACATGAGAAATCTTGCCAATAACTTCCCATGGGTGAGTGGTTGTTACCAGGGCTTGTCAGGTTCTGCATCCACTAGTTATACTGACCACCTTATGTAGCCCATCATGTGCTGAAAAATGGCATTAAACCCAAAACAACATCACTTTTATCTTGATTCTTTAAAGAATCTATCCACACTGTTAGCTGTTTTTATTTTATTTTTTATTTTTTTTAATATAAATTCTACTTAATAATTTGAGAAGAACATCAACAATGTAAATTTGTTTTTGAAATATCAATATTATCATACTAATGGCATTACAGGCCCCTTGTGACACAGGCCCCTTGTAGCATAGGCCCCTTGTGGCACAAAAAGTGCCCTTGTAGTAGGATGTTTCCTTAACTCTCCCAACCTTGTAAGAAATTTCTGGCAAGAACATGAACCTTTGAGCAGTTGGATTTCCAGGCTTTTTTGTGAACTTTTGACTTTGGATGTGTATCCTTGCTATTGGCAGTTTTTGGCATCTTGGCCCTTTCCATTTGGCATGCTCTAATTAATACATATATGTTCATAATGTATATATTTATGAATGTTTTGACAAAAGAGACATGTGTGCACTTTATTAAGTCATGTGTAGTTATTATGTTAAATGTGGTAATAGATATAAATCAATTGCTTCAGTCATATTCCAAGTGAAGTGTCTCTTTGAGAGTCAGGGAATCATTGTTTGATAAATGAATCGGCCAAGGCAACCATAAACATATCACATAATATTTGCAAAAACGAAATGGTGTTACTATTGATGGTTTAGTCAACTATGTTTTTATTTACTTGTAAACAAGCATTAAAACCTCTAATCAAAAAAAGTTTAGATTCAGCTTTAACTTCTCATTATAGATTGTTTATTTTTTTATTTCACTTCATTTTGAATGTTCCCTCATTTCTGGTCTTTACAGGGCCATGTTCCACTTTGGAGACAGTGACAGTACTGGAGTGATAGCTGCTGCCTGGTTTGGTGCAATGTTTGGGTATAAGGGAGTACCAAAGAAAAATTACCAGGTACAATATTAACTATGTTTTGCTTAAACTGGATTGGTGCAATGTTTGGGTATAAGGGAGTACCAAAAAAAAATTACCAGGTACAATATTAACTATGTTTTGCTTAAACTGGATTTGTTTGCCTGAGTGAAACTTGGGAGACCATGAGAAAAACATTTTAATCAAACAAAAATAATGCCAATTACTTTAATTATTGGTGTATAACACATCCAGCTGAAAGTCATAAAATTCCTGAGTTACAGTTTGAATTTTGTTTTAGTCAGCCAGAAATGTTGTTATTTGATTGGCTGATAGATTAAAGTCAATTGCAAACTTTGGCTCAGAATTGTATGACAAAGGTGATATATACTATTGTACAGTAGAACCTGTCCTGAAAGACCATCTTGTCTGCCCAAAAAAAATGGTCTCTCAAGACAGGTGGTCTCACATGACAGGTCATAACACTATATAACCAATAAATCTGTACAAGGAAAACATGGTCTCCCATGACAGGTGGTCTTTCAAGACAGGTTTTACTGTATAATATACTGGCAATTCAGGATATATAGTTTGGTTAACAACAGACAGATACAAATACTTCCATACATTAGTCTTCTTTACACTGTTATATGAAAATGTTGTTAAAACATTTCAGAATATCAATGAGTTTGAAAACCAATGTCGACATGAGGATCAAAAGTTATCACTACACATGCAAACATTAAATATACTTAAATTTTAAAAAGTTTAAAGTTTAAAAAGTCCCATGGATAATAGCAAGAGGACATAAGTGGGTAGTTTTATCATTACAGCAGAGATATCTGTGCAATAAAACTTTTGTTTAAAGGAATATTCTTTTGAGGAAAGAAGAGAGTCAAACCTTGAGATAATTCAATGATGTTATAAGACTTGCAACATGCTATGAATATTGATGATAACAATCAGATATGTTTTTCTTCTTTCACAAACCAAAGTGGATAAAAGACAGAGAGGAAGCAGTTGTTTGGACCAATATTTCTGTACAAGACAGCCACCATCTCTCAAAATATGACATAATTTCTAATCCACCCTTCCCAAAGGTCCTGGTAGGAGGACAGTTATTCTTTGCACCATTTGCCACAATAATCATTGGACTTGACAGATGGTTTCCAAGGGACTCTGCATTACTTTCATCACATCTCCTCCTTGTAGAAAGTCCCATCAGCCCATTCAAAGCCACCACCTTGCAACAATAAATCAACAGCTTTCTCAAGAAAATGGGGGGAAAATAATTTGAAATTTAATTTCTCCAGGATTTTGTTCCAGACTTTTCTTGGTCTAGATAAGGAGTTTAACACGCATGTAAAAGTGTGTCTCCCCTTGAACAAGCATTGAAAATCCAGACAATTGTGGCTACTTTACTTTCAAGGAAAACTCTATCCACACAGGAATTCTTTCGCCTACTAAGCCTACTAAAAGTAGTAGCAGACCACATGATCCTAGGTCACCTTATATATGCCCAATACAAATGATTCTTTTATCCCAATGGAGATCAAAAGTTTGCCTCCTGGACATCTTGCCATCTGCTCAAATATGACGTACCATCTGCAGAATTGTAGCAACCTAACTTGGCTCACAGCAGGTATACCTCTGCAAGTACAACTGCCAGAGATCACAGTCTATATGGATGCCAATACAGAAGGTGCTGTGTGAACACACCTAATACAATCTTATCAGAAACCCAGTGGAGTGTTGTTTCCCAAGGAATGGCATCTACATATAATTGTACTAGAAATAAAGGCCATTTTGAAAGCCTTTCTCTGGTGGCAGGAATATGGAAATGTAAAGGGAGTTCCCATTCTATCCAACATCTCTATTCTAGTGTCTAATTTCAACTGGCAAAGTGGAACCAAATCCCTATATCTTTGCATCCTGGTGTGCGACTTTCTTAAGTGCTGTCATCAAATCCTCAACCAATTTGGTTTTCACTCAGATATGTGCCTGATGGGACCAACTATTGATGGATCCATTTGAGACAAAGAGGAATACTAAATGACCAACCATTGTCTCACCAGTCCCAGATCCAAATGCCTGGACAGTAGATGTGCTATTCATTGATTGGAATAGCCTGGATGTATACCCTTACCCTCAAACACCTCTGATTCCAAAGGTGATAAAGAAAGCAAGAAAATCAAAGTGTTATCTCATCCTCATTGCACCACTCAGATGGGAGAAGTTGTGGATCAACCACCTCATCAGTCTCGGATTGAAAATTCCCTGGAAAATCAAGATTTTCTCTCTTCTGTTCAAACAATCACAATGTCAGTCATTTCATTCCAATCTAAAGCTACTGGACCTGCACAACTTGATCATATGTAACAGGCCCTCAGAAATAGACAGTTCTCACAATCAATCATAGAATCAAAAAAGCCCTCCAATCTGAAGGTTAAGGCAAATAGCAAATTTTCACAGTGACCTATGCAAGTATAATTATACTTCTACAGGCATCTATACCTCAAATGGTTAATTTCCTCCTCTCCTCACTGAAGAGAGAAAATTAGCACCAGTTATGATTAAAGGTTAGCACGCCATGATTGCTGACATCTTTAATCATTATGGAAAAGAATATATCTTACAAAACAAAGATTTATCTGACCATCTCTCCAACTTTGATTATACATGACCAGAAACATTGGCTCTGTGCCCAAAATGGAACCTAATCTGCTTGAGCAAGACACCTTTTGTACAAGACTTGCTTCCTCTTTGTATTAGCAATTGAGGGCAGAATCGGAAAATACACGCCTTATCAAAATACCTGAATCACATACAGTTCCAACAAGATGGGTCAGTTTTACATATGAAGGTACCCTTTTTCTCTACCTAGAACAGGCTCTCTTCCAAGCGTAACCAGACTTTTGTAATTACATCACTGTCATCTCCAGACACTTCAGCTCAAGGCCACCTACAAGAACCAGTATGAGCTTTGAAGTGGTATCTTAAATGGACAGAGCAATGTGTCAAGGGAGGTCATGCCTATTTCTATCCTTAAAAAAGAACGAGAAGATATATCAGCATAAACCATTTCATCCTGGATGAAGTGGGTTTATTCACTTTTCATATCAAGAAATAACCCCAGCTCAAATGAATTTATTATGTGTTTTGACTTGAGAGGTTAGACCAGTTGATACAAGCAGAGCATTTCACTTAACTATTCTATGACATTATCCATGTCCTTGGATGGGGATCTGAAATCCACTTTCTACAGCTTTTGTCTAAGATATCTTTCATCCCTGAGGGCTTGATAAATCTGTTGGGGCCTATATCCATGGTATAACAGGTCGCCTTTCCACTATCCTGGTTGCTCAACAGCTTTATAAGATGTGGCTTCACAACTTCTGCTGGATTTATAGGAAGTGAGATTTTCCTTATTTGAAAACACTCCAAGACAGATGGAGTCTTCTCTAGTTGGATTGTCTATAAAACTATTGCACATACATTAGGGGACCACAGATGAAATCTCTGGGGCAAAAGGATGTATCTCTTTTAACCTCTTATCTATTCTCCTTAGGTATTATGATTGGGTAAAATATTTTTGGAAGAAATCAATTTTTTCTTGTAGAGTGTGTTTCTTTGAGAATACTTACTCAGTCATAATACACATAAACCCTTACAACCTCCCTGCAGTTACATCTGCAGAGAAAAAGCATACCTTATGTTTACAAAATAGAATGATCATGCAAGCACAGTATGATATTGATTATGACCAAAGGTTTGCACCGCATGTTTACAAATTTCCGAAATAAAGTTGGCTAAAAATAAAAATGTAGCAATCAGTCAAAACAGAAAACAGAATTTACAAAAGTGATGTCAAATCCAGTTAATATAATAAATCATTACAATTATGTAATGAGACAAAATAAAAGAGAATTTAAAACTAAAACAAGTAATTAAATTATATATATATGTAACACTCTTAAGGTATTACAATGTGTAAATAAAGAAGAAAGATATTTTACTAGAAAAAAATTGGTTTTCTATCCGGGGTTAGTTGTCTTTGGTTAGTGGTTAGCTATCTTGGGTCACTTGTCACAGTCATTTCCTCTTGAGAAGGACATGCTAACAGGTTTCAACTGTCAGCTACATCTGTAAATGACAACCTTTAGCTTGCAATTAAAGGCACTAACAATAAAATTAATCTGAAATTATATGATTTGTTCATAAAATTAAAATGAATTTATATGCATATTTCATACAGTTAAAAGGATAACAAAATGGATGAGAAAAAATAATAAATGTAGGAGTTGGCAATAAAGTCAAGGATTTGATGATTTAGGATTTGAGATATAGTATAAAAAACGTAAATTGTTCATATGGTGTACAAATTTTTGTAGATATTTTGTTACTACATGTCATAAATTTGGAGGCCCAAAAAACAGTGGTCCTTCTTTAAAAATAATGGAACCCATTCCACATATTTAAGCACAAGCATTTATATCCATGAATATATATTAATTTACACTGCCCCAATTTGCATGTAGTTTCAAGATCAACCAAGTCTTCACTGAAGCAGAATATTTGCATCACTAAAAATAGAACTTTTGAAACTAAGCCATGAATGGCCATGCTACTGGTCTGCTATCAATTATTCAGATTTTTCAAAGATACATTACTACCGCTCCAGTGGCCTAGTGGTTAGAGCATCCACCTTGGATGTGGGAGGTTGCGGGTTCAAGCCCCAGCTGAATCATACCAAAGACACTAAAAATTGGTACTAACAGCTGCCTCGCTTGGTGCTCAGCTTTAAGAGGTTAGTGTTAGAATGTTTGGCCTGGTGTCAGGATAATGTGACTGAGTGGATAGACATCATAGTGATATGACTGAAAAATTTAGATCACACACACATTGCTAATATGTCAATATGTGTTATGGAAAAAAATTCTCTATAATGCCAGGCAAAATATTGGTTTAAATTGGTTTTGCTTCCTTCACAAAGTTAGGCAATAGAAAGACTGCAGATTTACCAACTTTTCCATACTAGTAATACAATTACTGTATAATATTATGATTTGAGTTGAATTAGTTTTATTTAAATTATAAAATGATGAAAAAGTGAACATGACATATATAATCATGTATAAGCGAGCTAACAGTTTGTGTTCAAACCTACAATATACATGCAGTGGTGCCATTTTGTAAATATATTCAGCAGCCTAATTGCAAGCATTGAATCAATCTGTATTGTTGTTCATTGTGTTGTAATATAGAAATGAAATTTTAATGAATTAGGTATTTATGATTTCAAGACAAAATAAAATTGTAATTACAGGTACACTGATATAACATGTCCAATGCAATAATGCATAAACAAACAATAATGGAGTCAAAAGGGAGAGGTAGTGTCACAGCAACTCACGATTGCTCAATTCTTGTCATTGTTTGATGAAATTAAACATAAAGAGCTTCATCCTTCATAAAATTTTATGTAAAGGATCATCCATAAAGGATGTCAACAAAGATGGGGGCAGGAGGATTTGTTCAAATGCAGACAATTGGGGTGTAAAGGACCATGCTGATGTCTTCAAGAGAGTATTATTTGTTATGAGATTCTGTGTTCAACAGCTGCTTTAGACTTACTCCATGTATTCCAGTATCTTTTGTGGATGTCCTTTATGGTTGATCCTGAAGTATAAATTTATTTGTTAATTTCAATTTGTATGATTCATGCCACAGAATATATATGAATGAACCAAAGAGCAGTGCATAATGCTAGATGGAGACGTCTGCAGCTGAGGGGGGAGCCACATGCGGATGGGGGGAAGGGTAGGAAAACAGGTATTATCTATGGACATCCTTTATGGAAAAGCCCTAAGCAGCATAGATCCATATTTCAGTTTTCATAATCTGCTTACAGAATAATAATTGCCTTGTTTGTTCTTTTTATAACTTCATGTAAATAGCATAGACCCTGCTCACCAAACATATTATATGATGGCATATCTATGTCTAACTTTTTTGGTAATTAGATACACATTTTATACAAGTAAATATGATATTTTAACTATTTGGTATTATCTTGATTGTAGGAATTGGAATATGGGGATCGTTTAAAGAAAGCAGGAGCTGAATTATACAGACTTAGCCATCCTGCCTGACCATATACCTGACAGATCACTGTCTCCGTTAACCAGTCACACAATTGTTATTTCAGTAGCATTGCATTAACATTCAATTGCATTGCATATTTTAAATTCCAAGAATACACTGACCAATCTTATTTTAATGTTTGTGTGAATCATCATGAAGTAACAAGACAGGCATATCCACAAGCTGAAGTACTCACAAACAAATCAAGTTACATAGAGCCATAAAAATCTGTTTTCCTTATATGGCTTCTATTTTAAGTAGTTTTATGAAGGCATTGGGTATAAGTTATGCTATATGTTATCTCATGTACATTTGAAATAGTACTAGAATTATAAAATCAAATGTACCTGGAATTATTTTTGCTCAATAAACCATACGATGCATTCCACAAGGTATGATTATTGTTGTTTTGATGATGAAGACTTGTTCTAATTATTGTATATTTTACATCAATGTGTTGTATCTTCAAGTCTTGCATGATTAGGTACTTTAATGTAACTAAAATGTACAAGTTTGTGACATCAGCCATACTCAATGAAGTTACTGCTTCAGGATTATCATGTTTAAAAAATAAACACCATTAATAGATATTCAGTACACAATTTATATACTTTACATTTCACTGACTAAGAATTAACAATGATGTTACATGGTTTGCCGTGTCTAAGTATTTGGAAGAATACTCATGGAAAGATTTTGAACTTTGACACTAAAACTTTTTCCATGTGTTCCATCAAATGTTTGGATACAGTAAACCATATATGACCCCTACATTTTTGTTATAGTATTTCCATACTTTCCTATTTATTTGCACCCCCTACGGATTAAAAAATATTCCATAATATTATAAAATTGCACAAAACTTAATCATTTCATTGATCAGTTTATTCTCTCTAACCTGGTTGTTGCCATGGGGTCCCAAACACTGTCAACTTGTTGGCATTTCAGTTCATAAGGAGTTTCTTTATAAATATGGTTGCTATGTTTGCATAGGTGAGTCTATGTTTCAAGGAACAGATGTGATGTAGTTCACCATTGTTAATACTGTCAATAATTGGAGTTAAATCTCTAACACATTTATACAAGAGATTATCTTTTATATTTATTCAGTTCCTTTTAGAAATGTTAAAACTTGATATTGAAAATATTTGATGCAGATGACAAAGTTACAGAATAGATTATTCTAAAAAAAACAGAAAAGAATAGTGAGCCTACTAGTTTACTAAGAGTTTGTTTATTTTGAAACATGTAAAGTCGACAGTGTTAAGGACATTCTGGAAATGGTCAGGTTATAATAATAAATTAAAGAACAAAATGACTGAATATTTTGTACATTTTATATCCTTGATGCTTTTCATTTTTAAAATCATATGAGGTGTTATAAGTCTATGTTCTTAAAATAAGTAACAGAAAAGAGTGAAAGACAACAAGCTTTGTAAACTTAAATTATTTAATTTCCTAGAATACAAAATAAAAATGAAATAATATGAACTTATGGTATTGCAAATTATTTCACAAAATAATCCAAGAATTACAGACACAAATCCCAGTAATTTAAAGTCCTGAATAAAATTCAGTATAAGAGACCAAATAAATAAAAAATCTGAAGGTAATGATGTGTCTGTTATAGCTCAGAGTGTGTTGATGTGCCAACAGTCTTTTTGCTGAATCCTAATACTATAATTCTGGGTTTGAATTCACCATGAATATCAGTGAATGTCTTTATCCAATATTTTAATCAGAACGCTTTTGTTTTTCCAGAGAAAATAATCACTTGAATTCAGTATTTGAAGAAATAAAATTCACATCGCAGCTGGACACAACATAATATACAATTCTAGAATGATAATGATGTTTACAAAACAATAACCTCTATTATGTATAATTCACTTAGGAATTTCCAATACCTAGACCCAAATAAACATATTTACTTCTATTAATAATAATACTGATTTTAAACTCATATAAAGAATAATTTAGCTGTGTAATAGTTATTTACTATGAATAAAATTTTAAAAAATCAATTTGGTCAAACAGAAATTTGAATAAGTTCAAGTTTAACATACAATGTTACCTTACAAAAGAATGTAATAAAATAAAAAACTTAAGAAAATTTTAATAAATAAAAAAGTTAAATTAAATATAGATAACAAGGGGGTACAAACAAACAGGACAGTGTGAATACTTTAGTACCAGCAAATATTTTATTGCTCAAAAGAGAAATTTCATTAAGGATTAAATAGGTTACACATCTCTAATGTTGATGAAAAATATGTTTAAAGATCCTATAATTATATGGGGATATATCTTGTGTGCATATTATTTGTTTACAGCAAATTTGTAATATTAATGGTGTTATTTTTTTAATGCATCCAGTACAAAATGACAGATTAGGCCCTCTGCTAGTTATGTTATGAAGCCCCTTACTTTTAAAAAATTCATCATAATTTCTCACATGAAATAAGATAAAGGTAAATAAGACTTAATTTATAGGCCACAGTGTTTACCAGGAGACCTTTATTTTAGTGTACATTGCTAACACATTGCATACTATGCAATGCGTCACCTATATCCTTGTTTATTCGGAAAAGTAATGACAAATAATTTACCTTATTCCCCATTTTTACCAATCTCATTCTTACAGATTCCATTTTACCTACATATCATTTGTTGTTTAATTTTATTCATGCACTCACTTTACCAATTTTCAGTGCTGCAGGTGATTCTACATAGAGATATAATCTATTTGAAAAGATGTGTTTTTAATTAATATTTATTCATCTATTTGGTACATAACTGTTATAGATTCATATAACATATTTGTATTAATAGAGCACTATATTCTAGGTTAAAATTCTGAATATATCCCAACTAGTTCATGATCAATCTATTTTAGATGTGTGTTTTCATTCCCCATTGGATTTTGGCATGCTGGTAATTTCAACAGCTTCTGTTGATTATAATTGGTGGATTGTTCTTTTGTTGTTTTTTTTAACAGAAATTCATTCTTGTTAAGTGTTTAAACCCAGAAACTGGCTTGGATAAACAGGAACAGACAACAAGACAACAGTAATTATTTAATTACCTTTAACTAAAAAATATTAGCATGATTACCATATCATGTGTAAAAATGCACTTATGGTCACTTACATCAAAGCAAACTATCGCTAAATTATTATTGCAATTATGTTGAAAGCATTATTTCTGAGACTTCTTTATTTATGAGACATAATTGAAGTTTACTCAGTGGTGCATATTATTTGAAACTAAGAAAATACCTCATTCTGTAAAAGTTAAAATTTTTAGTTCAAATGCTGTTATGCCTGAATGAAAACATGGTCACTATAAATGTGCATGATTAATTTTCATTGTTTTAGTACTGATACCTCATTTTAATGAGTTAGGTCTTTAAATTGTGAACTAAATACATAATCTCCTGTGACTTCACAATTCTAATATAATGATGACAATAGTATAACAAGCAAAAATCAGACAAGTTACTAATAAGAAAATGGAAGAAAGTAGAATATATATTTTTGTAAAATTTTAAACAAATTATGTTGATTTATAACATTTTCATCTAATAATTCATAATGATAATTTCTTAACTACCACAAGTCAGTTTTTCAAAATAAGGATAAAATCAGTACAGTATGCTAAGCAATGAGCAGAAAAGTAAATGTTTAAGGTATCACAAGGCATAGTATTGTAAATGATAATAATTTCTTGTTTCAGTTTTATAGGTCATAAAATGAATTATTTTTTAAACTAATTTAGTGTGTCTCACATCTTGTATTAAGTGAAGACTTACCATTATGGTAAGTTGTGAAAATCTCTGTGGAATAAATTTCATTTATTTGTACAAATATTTCTTGATAAAATTTGTTGAGCAGTGAATCCACCTATGTAGCCATGGAAGTATTCAATGATTTTATATGCATAACTCTGTCTAAAGATGGCAATGATTTCAGATTAGGTTCTACTTACATAAACAGATCTGAATATATTTACTAATAGACAAATTATGTCCATCTGCATACTGCATGAACACAAACCTGCTGTTGCATGATGCATAGGAAGATATTAGGTCTATGCAGTTTTTAGAAGTGATCAGTAGTACAAATAATATTCACCCTGGCACTTTGTGTAGTGGCAGATTGAGAGTAACTTCTCAAACTTGGAAGAACATAGTACACTGATCTCCTCCAGAATCTTAAATGTCTAACTAAAAACAAACATTTTAGTGTACACTTTTGAAGATGACAAGGGAATGTTTTTGTTGTAAATGATTTTTGTAAACTTTATTTTATTTTAATTCAAACTTACAGAGTGAGATACTATTCAGTCCAATCTGACTTAAAACAATTATTTAATTATTTTTCTAGCAAAAAAATATTGGTTTCAGTCTCTTTAAATGTTTTTAAAGCTTTAAATCTGGATATTATGATTTTATTCATAATAACCCCTAATTTGAGACAACATAATGTCCTTGCTGAAGGAGATATTTTTTTTATATAATTCAATTGTCAAATTAGATCAATAGTTATGCTGACTTGGGACATCTATTTCAAAATAGTAAACTATTCTAACTTCATTAATGATCTCAAAATACTGAATTTAGAAATATATTGATGCAACTTAGGTTGATGGACATTTTTACTTTCCTCGAACATTCAATATATTTTTGTAAACTTTCTTTTAGTTCTCTGGTTATCCTCCTTTTATTTGAGTACATGTACTTTTAATCAATCATTTCTTGATAATATCCATATTTATGGTATTGCTTGTCAGTCTTCTCAAAAATTGTAGCCACTGCTACTATGATTAAACTTTTAAAATTGTTTCTAGGTTTTGTATTGACTGGAAGATTCCTCAGTTACATTCATAAGCTACACTCATCTGCTACATATTCATTGTTAACATTATTCATATGGGTCATACGGCAAGAGATGGACCTCAGACTGCACACATCTTTCTAAAGTCCATTTGGATCCAACACTGGTGTAATTCTAATGTTTCAAGAATTTTTTCAATGCCTCTGCCAGTTTCATTATTATTGGCACTGTTATCCATAACATTCAGGGTTACATGGTCACCACTCTGAATCCACTGTATAGTAGTTTTATATCCATCCTTGTCATGGCTAAATGGTATAACAAGATTGGAATTAAGAACAATGTATGCTTTGACCCCAGCATGAAGTTTTGCAGCACCATTGTGATTCCAGGAATAATATATGTCAAAAGTTGCTGAACATCTTTGCATGATGTTTATGTGGGTGGGATAATTGCTACTTGATTTCCTAACTCATCACTACATTTTTAATTTAAATTCAGGTGCTTGTGTTTGCCATGTTTGTTGACCAACATACTCAGCCACTTCATTACTGATAGCAGATGCAAGACTATGACATTTTTGTTCATATTCGTGTACTATCACAAGGATGTCAGCTTTTTTTACACCTCTGGGTAGTTATGGCACCATAGGCATGTTTAAACTAAGAGGCAGGTGAAGCGTCTTTCTAAATGTGAAATTTTGTTGATGACTTGTTTTAATTTGTATTTGCATTTTGTCAGGATCAGAAACTTCAATAGCTTTAGTCCTGATTATTATTTAATTTATTTCTGTCATATTTGTGTTGTTTTGTAGTTATTGTTGTTGTATCTGTAATTGGGCAGCCACGGGTGTTTATGGTTTTTAATTATTTCTGCATGCTTGACAGTACTCCTGTACAGATTCACAATGCAGGCAAAGTTGATTGTGTGATTTGAATATGAAGCCACATTTAAGGCATGGTTGTAACCATAGAGCATGATGTAATAATTGCATGTATGTTTTACAGTACTCAAAATTGCATGTTCAATAATCGTATTTTCCAAGGCATCCAGCTTTGCATTTGTTGCTCTGAAATGCCATAAAGTTTTCCATAGTACATGCGAAAGATTTATCTAATTGTACCACTTTACTTAAAATGCTGATATGTATATCTTTCTTATCACCTCCACTGCAATGTCTTTGAAGAAGGGTGGTTAGCAAACATCATAAAATTCACGATATTTTTCATCTTGTACAAATATGGTAAATCAAAGTCTAACAACAGGGTATCGGACAAAACACATCATTGTTTATGACTCCATCAAAAAGATCTTGGTAGTCAGATAAAATAAATTTCATCTTGAGTTCAGTTGAAATAAACTCGAGTGATCCGTTATTGATTATTATGACAACTCGGGATGTAAAAAAATCAATTCACTGATATCCATTCAATAACAACAATTTTTTGAGAACGCTGGAAAATATCCGAGAGATATTTATCATCGTTGCTTTTAACAATAGCTTGTAAAATTTGTTCTCAATACTCACACTGTGGCAGCTATGTAATGTATTATATTCCTTTCATACACATATTTCTTTTCTAGAGTGGGTTATTTGACTATTCCTTCTTTATAAGACCTTGGCATACGTCTGAGTTTGGATGCCATTCTGATATCTTTGGCCAAAAATATTTGTTTAATTAGCATGTTCTTGAATATCCTCAACAATGACCTCATCAAAAATATATCAATTCAGACGAATTAGGCAAATTATAATGCTTCTTTTGAGGATCTACTCTTTCATGCACGATATTCCGCAGATTCTTTTTTTTATTTACCTCAAAAATATCCCCAAGTTTATTTCGTTCTATTTCTTAGGTCACTCCCAGTTTCACCAACTTTGAGTGTGCTCTAAGTTTGTTTCAGAGAATGCGTACAACATCTGTGCTTCTTTAATAAACCTGTATGATGCATTCAAACGATAAAGCAATCTCAGTTTATCTGTCACAGTTTTTATATTCCATTTATTTTGCAGGTTTTTGCCTTTACTACAAGTTCCATGATTTCATTCAGTATACTTTTTGAATCAATAATATGAATACTGCTTAAATTTTGTATATAAATGACCACAAGCATTTCAATAACACAAAAAATTCTCAACTGGACTATAATTTTCTCTTTTGTCAGTGAATACTCATGCTATACAAATTCTACTGCACTGTGCACTTTGCACTATGCACTATTGCAGTGAAGAAAAATCAACACAGAACTTTTGTTCATATAGTTGCTAACCAGTACATTCATTCTTTTGCTGGGTCTGCTTGATAAGTATATTAATTGGTATCATAGGCTTTCTTGAGTAAGTACATCCCTCTGCGGAATCTTCCTTTCTACAATCACAACAGAGTTGTTTTTACCATTTTGGAACCCTTTGATGACACTTTCATCCTGACGAGACCCTACCTCATCCCCCCCCCCATGACTGCATCTCGTGTGTGGCTCCCTACACCCCGCACGAACAAAATTACAATTTAACAAATAGCAATGGTCAGTTATAGGTCAAATATGTCATGGGGGAGGGGTAAAGCGAGGACCGATGAATTGCTCCTAAGACGAAGGTAAAATGCCCATTTTCATACTACTAACTTCGTTTTGGTTTGCCTTTTTTTAGCTTTTAAGTATTTTAATAGATTTCCTTTAAAACATATAATGTCACAAAAAATGAATTCTGAATATAGATATATATATATATATATATATATATATATATATATATATATATATATATATATTTAATGAAACATCTTTATAATCAAAGATCACAAAGTTGTTTCAAATCATCATTATTTTTTTTATTGTGTTCTAGAATAATGATAAATTAATTCGTTCAGTAAATTGGCAAATGATATCAGAAGTGCTATAATTATAGCGGCATTGTTAAATGGGGGGTTGACCAGTTCATAGTCATATGATCCCATTATTAGTGTTTACACTTAAATTAATTAAAGAAGCACTGATAACATTAAGTATTAAACAAGCGGTGATACTATGATTTTTTATTATGGTAATCAAATAGGTTTTGCACTCATGCTCAGATGCTTGCTAATTATTGATTGCAATCAAACTAATTCAAGTAATACTAGGTAATGCTTGTCTCTTTTTATCTCTACTCTTGTACAGTATACATACATTATAAAGTAAGCTAATCAGCTAATGAAAATAACATACAATTCTCGAAGATATGTAAAAATGAATTACCATACCATTTTTGTAACATTGTAAGGCCCTTTTTGGTCCTTATGGGTGCTACATATATTTGTATATAGGAACAGAGAGAAATGTATTTTTTTTTAAAAGTCAAAAGTTTTGGGTTGGGGCAATAAGAGGGGTTATATCATCAGCATAAAATCGAGAACAATTTTGGCAATGTTTAATTAATTGTAATAATAAATACATAAATAAGAGCTAAAGTTATTGTGTACAGCTAGATCATGTAATTCTAATATAACAACAGCAGGTGAGGGAGGCTTTCAAGTGTGGTGGGAGACAACTGCTACAATCTATTTTTGTAAGAATTAATCCATTAATTCTTGATTATTTATTATTATGATAAGATCCAAAAATGTACATACTCAAAAGCTTGCTTTACTTTAAATTCTGGCGCCGACTGTACTCGTCAGTTGTCTGACAAACATTGACAGCGCTCCCATATTTATAAGCTTCCCCAGGCACCACGTGAGACAATCCAACCAATCGCTGCATGCACGGCAACCCATGTAACCAATCGGTGTCTTGCATTGCATTGTAAACAATACAGTTTTGCATGGTATACAATGTCAAAATTACAAATACATAAATTGCATAACAATAAATAGTTGAATACCATAGAACTCGTCTATGAAACGAATAAGAACATTTTATGAGCGCAAGTTTAGGTGAAATTAAACTTTATGATGATAACTTAGGTCTTGAATAATTGAATCGATTCATATAGACGCGGGTTCTGCACTTTAAGCAGACGACCGCTATTGTCACATTGAAACATGAATTGCATACCTCGATACAACGGTATTGCAGCGATATTATCACTAAAACATGCAAGTCACTTTCTTATTAGTACCTTTTTATCATTAGAAAGAATAACTGCAAATGTGAAAGTATAGAATCTCTAAATAAGAAACTCTCATGCTAATCCAAAATGGCGGACATCGTGATACGAGGACATACATGGACTGTTCTCGACATGATTTTGTAGGTATTTTACATATATTACAAACAGTAATAGCATAATATATGTAGCAGATAAGCTAAACAGTACACTCTAAAAACTTTATAACAGACTTTCAAAGACGTTTTACCGAAAGAACCTTTCCCTCGAAAATATGTTACACATGTTAAAATCGGTTGCCAGAATTTTCTGCTAGTTTGACAGTCAATGGACATTAGAGATAAATATAATTACTCTTCTTTGTAAATGAATATTATAAATCATATTCATAGGTACCATATCTATTAAAACAAACTTAATAAAAGCAAAGACTGAAAAGAGTATCCAAGTCATTGTGACTCTAGTTATGGTCATTACAACATTATCATTTACTTTAATTTAATTATTACGAGGTCCAAGATATTAACATAATATAAACATAGCATAATATAGATATAAACTAATGATGGATGATACAATATTAAATTATACGTTTAGTATATGTGTTATTAAGCACCAATACTATATAGAATAATGTACATTAAAAAGATGCAATCTAAGAGAAGTGTCATAAATATTTTGGTTTAGCAAATTGTATTAAAACCAGTTTTTTTTCTAATTCTAATGCAGATTTATAATATTTAAAGAAAAATTGTTTTTATTGTGGGAATTGTAAAATACCTAAGCACTGTATAAACACATTAGTTAAAGTACATGTGCTTCATGAAAATAGCTGTTACGGCGAAATTTACTATAAATGCATATTAAAACCCAGAACAGGTATTAGAAAGGTTATAAATTTTGAAATCAGACGGAGAATGAAAAACTGCAGTTAGCGGTTATAAGACGAGCAACCATCCAAGGGGATATTCTTTCCGGTGTTGACGATGCTCTCCCAAATCGCATGCAAGCAAGATGAGGCTCTGTCTAACTAGCTCGTCCTGTCAGACTTCATGATGGTTCACCTTTCTAAGAAGTAAGAAACTAAGATTTGTATATTTTTCAGATTTTCTTTAGGATAACAAAATAGCGACTTGATTAAGCATGTTCCGAATCAGCTTGTTACCTAGACCAATAAGTAGGTCTTTGCTTTTATATATATATATATATATATATATATATATATATATATATATATATATATATATATATATATATATATCTGTGTGTGTGTGTGTGTGTGTGTGTGTGTGTGTGCAATAAACTGACGACGAACAGTACGAAACTAGTAACTAACTAGCCTAAGCGCTTTCGACTCTTAATGAGTCTTTTTCAAAGGCAAATACAAAACATAGTTACGACAAACAAAAAACACAAAAACGTTGTGTTTGTAAACCTCTACATTTCTGTCTTCACATGTGCTAAAACTATAAATACAACCAGCTTGTATAGACTAGTTGCGGAAACTGAAAACGTTGTATAATTCCCTAAAAGTCTACAAGCCAAAGCGACATCTATTTTTACTTTGTGTACATATGTAACGCAGATTATATCCCGGATATTTGATTCTATACCGGTTATTCTTATAGTAAAAATTGAAGGATAATAAGAAGATTTAGAAAATGTTAAATTCTACTAGTGCATAGTTATCATTTTCTAGTCTTCTTGGTTTAGACCGCTTGGTTTCAATGTTCTAAGGCGGCGTATCCAGTATGATTCATATTCCTTCCTGGTTTCGGAACTCCAGCTGTGGTTGTTAGCAATAGCAAAAAGTATTATATCACTGAAAGTGTGGCCAGGGGAGGAGAAGTGTTCTGCGACCGGGCTTCTGTACAGCTTTTTTGTCATCCAATCAGATCTATGAAGGTTTATCCTTTTGTGTAGCTTTTCAGTTTCTCCGACGTACTGAAGGCCACAGATCTTACATGTGTCGAGATAAATCACATTCTCTGTTTTGCACGTTTTGTTTGGACCATGTATGTTTAGTTTTTCTTTAGACACTGTGCTAGTGAATGTCTTGGTCTCTATCATATGTTGACAGGTTTTGCATCTTTTATCGCCATAGGGTCCAGATTGACTAGGTTGGTTTTGACTAGCGATTGGCGTTAGCTTTGCCCTGACTAGGATGTCCTTTAGGTCTTTTGGTCTCCGGTAAGCTACTACAGGTTTGTTCGGAAGTATTAGGTTTAGTATGTCTGACGATTGCACGGTTGGCCAGTGGTTTGCGATGATTTTACCTACTTTGGGATTGTCTGGGTGATAGGTCAGAATAAATGGTATCCTATCAACCTTTTCTTTCTGTCCATATCTGAGTAGGTCATCACGGTTTGTTTGTTTGTTTGGCCCTTTGGATTGCCTCCGCAATCAGGTCTTTGTCGTAGCCTCGGTAAATTAAATGTTTAGCCAGCTCTTCAGACCTTTCTAGGAATCTTTCATCGTCGGAGCAAATTCTGCGTATCCTCAGTGCCTGGCTATATGGAATGTTCTTAATGCAGTGTTTTGTATGACAGCTGATTGGGAGGAGATACTGGTGTATTAATAATTCACGGCAGAAATTTCCAACTCAAACCATGTTTTCCTGGACACAACAACCAGACTGGTGGAAAACAAATTACACACAGACATCTACTCGAAACCAACCGACAAACACCAGTATCTCCTCCCAACCAGCTGTCATCCTAGTCAATCTGGACCCTGTGGCGATAAAAGATGCAAAACCTGTCAACATATGATAGAGACCAAGGCATTCACTAACACAGTGACTAAAGAAAAACTGAACATACATGGTCCAAACAAAACGTGCAAAACAGAGAATGTGGCCTTCAGTACGTCGGAGAAACTGAAAAGCTACACAAAAGGATAAACCTTCATAGATCTGATTGGATGACAAAAAAGCTGTACAGAAGCCCGGTCGCAGAACACTTCTCCTCCCCTGGCCACACTTTCAGTGATATAATACTTATTGCTATTGCTAACAACCACAGCTGGAGTTCCGAAACCAGGAAGGAAAAGGAATCATACTGAATACGCCGCCTTAGAACATTGAAACCAAGCGGTCTAAACCAAGAAGACTAGAATTGAAAACTATGCACTAGTAGAATTTAACATTTTCTAAATCTTCTTATTATCCTTCAATTTTTACTATAAGAATAACCGGTATAGAATCAAATATCCGGGATATAATCTGCGTTACATATGTACACAAAGTAAAAATAGATGTCGCTTTGGCTTGTAGACTTTTAGGGAATTATACAACGTTTTCAGTTTCCGCAACTAGTCTATACAAGCTGGTTGTATTTATAGTTTTAGCACATGTGAAGACAGAAATGTAGAGGTTTTACAAACACAACGTTTTTGTGTTTATTTGTTTGTCGTAACTATGTTTTGTATTTGCCTTTGAAAAAGACTCATTAAGAGTCGAAAGCGCTTAGGCTAGTTAGTTACTAGTTTCGTACTGTTCGTCGTCAGTTTATTGCATCTATTTTAATTAATCCCTGACACACGTGATCCCTTGGTGGATCCAGTACGCTTGAAAGGGTTGTTATTCGCCATATGATTTGTATTATATATATATATATATATATATATATATATATATATATATATATATATATATATATATATATATATATCTGCTGCTGCTGCTCTCAGATAAAATAGACCAATAAGTAAGTCTTTGCTTTTATATATATATATATATATATATATATATATATATATATATATATATATATATATATATATATATATATATATATATCTGCTGCTGTCAGATAAAAAAAAAAAGCAGAGACCCATTTGTTAGTCTACCTGTTACCCAAAGGGTCTGTTTTCCAAAGGGGCATTAATTGAAACCTGCGAAGCACTGAACCACTATTTCGAACTGATAATTATTTAGTACCATAGAACCTTCGAACTATTAAAATGTAACCATTTTTGTACTTGTTAAGAAAAGCATCTCTCTCTCTCTCTCTCTCTCTCTCTCTCTCTCTCTCTCTCTCTCTCTCTCTCTCTCTCTCTCTCTCTCTCTGCGCTGCCACATGTGTGTGTATTGGTGTGTGCTTGTGTGTGTGTGTGTGTGTGTGTGTGTGTGTGTGTTTCGTAATTAATACGCTCACTGTAGTCATTTAAAATTGATTCACGGCAATTTCAACACAACTTACAAGGTGTGATGGTCGCATATCGTGTTACGCGTTTTGAGTCTACTTTCTTTTGATTTGGTTGGAGCAACATCATATACGTTGTTTGGACTCTTTTTTTTCAGTCTAGATACTTTGTGTACGATGTATGTACCGTCTTAAAATGTCACTCAAGGATCTTCGACTAATTTTCCTATTTGTAGGAACTTTCTGATATAATTTCATCTTCTCTTTTAGTATCCCAGTTAATCCGGTTTCAGAAGAACGTATTTATTAGCCAATCTGTAATTTCTCGTTCTATATAATGTCCATATCATATCCGCCATTTGGAGTTTAATTAGTTCATAGATTTTCTCTACTAGAGTGTCTATCCTTTTCTGATCCCAGTCTATTTTACTGAAAACCAGTTTGACGTCAATGTCTATTTTAATTATCAGAGGTTTATTAAGACTGTATATGTTGTTGTTCGTCTATAATTCGTCTGATTTTGAAACCACGAGTTTCAGCAATGTATGTTGTAAGTGTCTCGCAATACTAAAATGGTCCTTTTCATGCAGTGACTGAAACCAAACGCCGTACAAAATAAGTAAATTAAAAGTTGTATAACTTCGTTTTGACCACACACTAAACATTAGCGCTACTACACTTTAGACACGTGTATTAGGATACATACTTGTTCATTACCATATAAGTTTCAGGCTAATTCTTTGATTCAGACAGACGGGTGGACAACACCATTACATAATATGTTCCATCTAAGGATGACCAACGTGACGTTTATGAATTAAAACATTATTAATCTATCTTAAATCAGAAGTAGTGTATGGGGATACCGTAGAGTATATAAGGCTAAAGAAGGAAAATCAGCCTGGGATACTATAGGGCATACGATTTATAGGGGCAAATGGAACAGCTGGGAAACTGTAGAACATAATGGAAATTTTGTATTAGCACATTTGGGACTGTATAGGGCATGTGGAATGGCACAGCTGGCATAACGTGACGGTACTGGAGAGGGGCAACAATGTAGCAAGAAGCTGACCTAAATACGCTCAGCTACCACGACTCTAGGGAGGGACACATACACTAGAGACACAGAGATATAGATAAGCACAGAGATAGAGCACTTACATATGACAAAATTTTCAAAATGAAATCTTTTCGAGGCAAATAAAGTGACCATGAAAAGGACCGTTGTTTATGTTTATATTATTCCGTTAGCATACAGGACATCGCATAGGTATTCTTTTCTTGTCTTAAACTGTGTCTAACTTCTGGTCCGAAGATGAGAGTCAGCTTCAGACAGCCTTGTCTTTCTGCATAATATCGTTTCCAAACAGTTGCACCGGTGATCCGGATGACAGTCCATTTTGTTATCACATACATGGGTAAGTCCGTACGGTAAAACAATGACGATACCAAAGTTGAGGATTCAACCTCTATCAACATCTTATTGAAGAGAAAGGGTGAAGGGAATGAAGTGAACCGCGTTTATTTATAGGGGTAGAGCGGATCGAAACGGATTGAAATTGTGCACCAATCTCAACACGCGTTACAAAATTCGGTCACTCTCCAGAGTCTCTCTTACAATTCGAAGACAGCTACCGGTGACGTCACATTCCCTATATAGGTGCACTAGCGTTTGTTCACAGTGAATTGATGTTACACTGTTTTGTAAAACATGACAAACTAAGAAGATAATGAATTGGGATGCACCGGCAGTGGAGACGAAAAGCGATGGCATATCATAGCTGATAAAGTGAACACAGTGCAACTTCCTGAAGAGATTGATTTTAGTTGAGATTTAATAGATTTTCTTTCTTCGCAAGAATTTTTTCCGGCGCCTGCACATTCGTCACTTTCTCCTTCCTTATCATACGTCGACGATTTTAGACAAAGACAGAGAAGATTTAGAGAAATGTTTACAACAGAAAGAGGCAGAACAAGCATTTCTCCTTGAACAGCAACATCGAGAAGAAGAAACGAAAAAGAAACGACAAGAAGAAGAAAAAGAAGAAGAGGAAGAAGAAGAGCAACAACAACAACAGGAAACAAAGGCTAGAAGAGATGGAGAACAGTGAAAGACAAAAGTTTACGGTGCTCTTGGATATTTTGGCAGAGTTAAGAAGTCTGAAAGAAATGAATCAGACTTCTTTATTACGACCAAAGAGAAAAAGAACCTTTCATGATCCAAACAGTCGAACCCTGTGACTACACTAGAGATACCACCTCTAATGATTTCTACGAAATCATTGATAGGAGCAAGTCCACAATCAGGCCTTGGCCGTGGCAAAGGCTTAAGTCAGTTAAAGCAGATTGATTCTCGCTCCTAAGTTTGTTCTCAGGAGAAACAATAACCCAATGATCCTTTTCAGGGCCACCTATTTCTTTCGAAAAGAGTTAATATTCATTTTGCCAAACTCAATGAAAACTCAAAATACCTTTCTTTACCCTGTGTGTGTGTGTGTGTGTGTGTGTGTGTGTGTGTGTGTGTGTGTGTGTGTGTCTGTGTGAGTGCCTAAGTGTAGACTCAATCTAAAAATTCAAAACCAGGAGACACGTTTTTTTCAGTCTGGTCTATTCTGGTACAAATATTTACAATTCATTTCACAACACAATACAATACAACACCTTTTCAAAAACGTCCATAGACTTTCCTCCCTTTTTTCTCTCCTTTTTTCTTCACTTTCCGAACGTCTCTGAGTTTTGAGTTTTTCCTTTTCAGTGAGTCCTTCCTCCTCCTCCTCCTGTTGTTTCTTAGGACATTCTGAAGACCAATGTCCTTCCTCTTGATAATGATAACAGGTGTCTCGACTTTTATCTCTTCATGCACTGGTCTTGCCTTTATGATGACCTGGACATTATGTACCCCAATGGCCTTTGTTCTGGCAGATATAGCAAGTATCTTAATTTTTGTCTCGAAAGGAGAGTGAATAGACTGTTGAATTGTCTGAAGAAAACTTTCATATGACACCTCGCAAACTTCTAATCAGTGGTGCTGATCAGTTTCAGAGCAAAATGAATACTGAGAGGAAAGTCACCAACCCTTTATATATGTATTGGTCTGACATGAATATATAGAACAATGGTGTTTCATATGTAGTCATTTGACGTTTTGCAGTCGAGATCAAACGATCACATCAATTCGTATAGAAAGGAGAAGAAAGTAAGAGGCAAAAACGCCTCGTACAGTAGCTGAAATCTTGGAACATATTTGTGCCAGTGATTTTGAAGATGAGATGAACAAGAATCTAAACCCAGAGAGTCTAGACCCAGTCAAAGTCAATCACCATCAATAAACCCTGAAAAGTACTATCATATTCGAGAGACGGACAAACGCTCCACTATAAAATTTAGAACCACGGCCTACACGTCCCCGGGGTATTTGAAAGATTTCAAGTCCGACGTGCCCTTGTATAGAGCAGAAAGTTCATCACCGACGTGTGGGATTCTTTGTTAACCACATTGAGATGGCAATGTCAAGCTAAAGAAGACGATCGCTTGAAACTTTCCATTCATCACGACAATTTGAAGTCTCCCGTTTGGATTGTGTTTAGCAGCCCAGCAGAATTGACACCTTCCAAAATCGTCGACAAGATTCAACACGTATGTCAATCCAACGACATGTTTCGCATCACCGACGGAAAAGCGACACTGTTCATGACCCACGTATCTCTTCCCCAAGGGACAGGACGCAAAAAGGCAATCTTGGTAAACAACCTTCGCAGCATCAAGCGTAGCCTTGTCCAAAGTAACAATCTTCAAGATAACATGTGTTTAGCCCATTCCATCGTGGTAAAATGAACGTATGCCAACCAGAACGATACGGAAGAATGACAAGAGACTGGAAGAACATTCGAAAATGTATCTGTACCATACAACGAAGAGAGACAGAAATCTTTTTACAGCAAGCGGAGATAGCTAAAGACAGCCCTCTCCCTGTGGAATTCCTCAAATGCAAAAGTTGCAAGACGTCTTGGCAACAGGTTACACTTTGAAAGTACACCATCAATAAGTGCGCAGGCCGCTGTTGTTTCAAGGCAAAGATTTCAAAGACGGAAAATAAATTCACAGCTATTATCAAGGTGAACATTTTGATACCATTACCAGTATCACTTCATTCCTGTCATACGGTTATTACTGTGAGGAATGTGACTATGGCTATAATAATCGAGAGCAACACAAGCATTGTGGATGGAAAAGCTCACAGTGTTTAGCTTCTGAACCCTGTATGGACGACGGGCAAGATCGAGTGCATTGCTCTGCTTATCAGCACACGTTTGTCAGTCTTGCATATTACCAACAACATCTAAAGACACAAGGTTCACAGCGGAAAAGTGCTTGTCAATTATTAAGAATATGCCCTACTTGTGAACAAGGCATATGTACCAACAGTGGCAAGGCGCACGTCTGTTCAGGAAAGAAAAGATGTCACATTTATCACCAAACCATGGACTTGGAACACCAAAGCTACATTCAAAAATACCATTCTAAACATGAAGAAGAAGATAATGACCAGAAGAAGAAAATATATTTCATCTTTTTAGATTTTGAATGCATGCAAGAGACTGGTATTCACATTCCTAATTTCCGCGTGGCTCATAAAGAGTGCGAGAAGTGCATTCAAGAAAATATCTGGAACCATTGCCCTTACTGCAGCAAGATTCCTAGAAGACTTGAAAAATCTTTCGGGAACCCAACACATCGGCCGATTGTGCCCAATAGATCTTACACCCTATCAACAAGACGTAGATCCAAGAAGACATCGAACGTTACGAAGATTGTCATCGCTATGCTCACAATTTCTCGGGATAAGTTGGTCAGTTTCTGATGGGATAATATACAAAGCAAATTACCGAACGTTCTAAAGTCACTTTGAACGGAGTCAAAATCATTTCCATGCAGGTGAATCAGGTACAGTTTAAAAATTCGATGAGTTACTTGGCCATGCCTTTTGAGTTGTATGCCTAAAACGTTTGGCATGACATAAATGGCCAAAGGCTATTTTCCGCACTTTTTCAAGACCAAAACCACTCAACACGTTGTTTTACCCCATTTGCCTGAGACTCACTTCTACGACCCTGACAAAATGCGTACAGAACAACGAAAGCTTTCTACTTATGGTACCAGACTCACGCCTCGGACCTTCTCGACTTTCAGAAAGAAACGTTAAAATATTGTCGTTCCGAGGAAGACATTTTATGGCGTTGCTGTTGAAAATTTCGAGAATTGTTTATGGAACATGGAAAGAAGCCTGCACCATTGCCAAATCGTGTTCTTTAGTGTTCCGCCAACGATGTATGCCCGAAAACACGCTGTCATCAGTCATCAAACAACCAGTTTTGTCAAACGTCTATACTTGATCAAAGCCCTACGTTAGTTACATTACTTGTTTGACAAGGAAGACTAATGGATCCAACATGCTCGCAACGGAGGAGGCGAATAAGCCATAGGAATGTATTCAGTGGATGGCTGGGGCTTAGAAAACCCCCAGATCGTGTACAAGTTTAACTGGTACTTATTTCACGGATGTCCCATATGTTACCCTCAAAGTGACACTAAAACCCCGTTTTTACAACGAACCATGGAACAGTTCTACTAGGCCACTTGTCAGCGTCGTTTCAAGTTAGAAGATCAAGGATACCAAGTGATAGAAATGTGTGAACACAAGTACGATCATCGATTGGTAACTGATCTCGAGTTTAAGTGCATCGTAGAAAGTTACAAACTGGTGGACCCTCTGAACTCACGCGACAGTTTGTACGGAGGATGGACGTTTGTTGTGCCAAGCCGAAGAGGAGAAAGGAGAAGAAATCAAATACTTGGATGTGTGTTCTCTGTATCTATACGTGTGCAAATATTGTCGCTTTCTCTCAGGGCAAATGCTGACGGAACACATTGATGTGGAAAACATTCGACAATACCAAAAGATTGATAAAGTGTAAAGTCTTGCCTCCCACGAACTTGCACCATCCCTTTTTACCATATCATTGCAAAATGAAAACTAATGTTTCCTTTGTGCCGCACTTATGCTGAAACGTACAACCAAGACCACCTTTGTCAGCACACTCAGGAAGAACGCTCCTTGACGGGAACGTAGTTCAGCGTGGAATTGTTTTAAACTCTGGACTTGGGATACCAACTGTTCTAAGTATATGAAATTTACCACTTTTCTAAGACAGAAAAATACCACAAGGGCGACGAGACTCAAAAAGACACTTTCGCAGACTACGTGAATGCTTTTTTGAAACTGAAACACGAAGCAAGTGGCTATCCTTCCTAGTGTCACAATCCCAAAGGTCAAAATAAATTCAAAGACAAAACTGGAAGCAGGAAGGTATTGCTTTAGACCACATCGAGAGAAATGAAGGAAGGCGATCGTATGCAAAAATGATGCTGAATTGTTTGTGGAGCAAAATGGCAAAACGACCGTGTTTACCCAAGACGGACTATTTGTCAGAACTTTCCAGCTACTTCCAGATCATTCACGACAAAGCCAAATACATTAAACACGTGAAAGTCCTTCGTGAGGACTTGTTCTTATTCAGTTACAAAGAAGAACTGGACTTTGTAGAAGTCGATGATTTTGGAAACGTCATCACTGGAGCCTATGTTACATCGCATGCTCACTTAAAACTTACGAAGCTTTAGAACTGTTAGGAAATCGTGTGTTGTATTTGACACAGACAGTTGCATCTACAGCGATTGTTTTAGTCAAGACAACCTAAAATCGAAGGAGACTATTTAGGAGCCTGGATAAACGAGCATCCCGAGGACAAAATGCTATATTTTGCAAGTAGTGGTCCCAAACATTACGGTTACGAAAACCCTCAAGGAGTAGTGCACACGGAATGTAAAGTGAAAGGATTGATTCTCAATTATCGCTCTAGTCAAGTGGTAAACTTTAGCGTACTGAGAGAAGCATTGCAGTCTGGACAGGTTAGAAACTTTAAAGTGACCACTTACCACGTTTAACCACTCATCAAATCGTCAGTCGACCCTTGGAAAGTCTATCATTATCGTGTACCAGAAGCGAGTACGGCTTCCAAATTTCAGTTAACCGTGCGGACACGCTGATATTGGTCAGCATATAAAAAGGAACAACGTCCAAAGCCACTAATTCATTTTCACTACAAGTACCAGGAGAGAAAGATTTATTTTACTCAGCAAGTATCAAGCAAGAGCAAACTAGAGTGTGACTCAAACAAATGCCGTACACCGTGACCTCAGTGATGATTCAGTACCACATTATCATCATGGGAATTTTGCTATGACTGCCATAGCTATAATGGCAAGTAATGATGATGGTGTACGTGTCAAACCTACTGGATGTGAAAGCGATGCCACTCGTTATCGTACATCTTTTCACTTTACTGGTTTTTATGGTGGATGTCCACCTCCAAAGAAAATAGCCAAAGGATCTGGGATGATCTACCCCCGAAGAGTTAGTCAGAGCCGGATGTTTCTACTTTCGCGAAGGGGGTAAAGTCAAAAGCACTTCAGTTGCGGTGTGCCACTTTACGAGTGGAAACAGAAAGATTGCGCTTGCCTAGAACAATCTCGATGGTCTCCAGATTGTCACTACCTACCTTTAATGGGACCTCGTCATTGAAGTGAGCCAACCATGTCGTGTAAGAAATTAGCTACGTGGTTAAGAATCAAAATTTGGAATACCACTAGAGAAGAATTTAAATCAGATATTAAAAATAATCTTCAAACATTATCCATTGAATTGTACGAGAAGATCTAAAATTATATTTGGCAGGGACTTGCGAGTGCCAAATCTCAATTAGCGGCTATACACCATTTATGTCGTGAAATTCACAAGTGGAAATTGAAGAAGTCAACCAAAAAGTTCGATTTCTCTGGATCAATGGTGTGTTCTTTCTACTCTTTCGCTTTAAACAATTTACATTGGAAGATGTCATTGACATTCATAAGCGTTACTCTGAAAGGCAGTGGTCAGAAATTACTACGTTCATTACTTTCGCTCTAGGAGAAGCGTTTGGCTGATACATGGTCATGGATACTTTACAAGAGAACATTCGTGACATACTTGTGGAGATGAGAGAACGCATTTACCGAGAGTTGGTCCAAATGCAAGTCAAACGCAAAGAAGTATTGCATCCGTTACGCCACCGATGTTTGAACCACAGGTACCTAAATGCTATAAGATACGGTCAGCTGTTCCAACGACTGCAACTCTTTCACCAAAAGCTTTAGACGAAACTGCTCCACCTGCTCTGAAAGATTTTAATACCATGATGAAAAGTATATCACCACCACTACCATTACCCTCAGTGGTCAAGACAGAAGCAGCCACCACAGATGCGTAAAGAAAGAGAGGCATGAGAAGTCTTTCAAACATCGTCAGCAGCTCCCCTTCCTGGTAAGATTTCAGCGTCCTTGTTGACCCCTTCCGCTACACTCCAAAGAGAAGAACTTAAAGCTTGGCTTAAAAAGATGGTGTCCAATCCTCCTTCGACAGAAGGAAAAAGAAACAAGGGAAACCAGAATTAAAAAAGACAAAAGACCAAAGCCATTCTTTTACCACAACCGCTACCACCATTACCAAAACTACCTTCGACTTCGACTCCCAAAGAACTTCAGACACGTAAAGCCGTTTCCAAACCACCATCTCACTCTATTCAGAGTAACATCAGTGATAATTGAAGCCCTGAAACTAGTGCTGAAACAAGGTGGTCGTCACCCATTTCGATGGCAAACCGACAAAGACACTGATTCTAAACCAAGCTTTCAAATAAGAATTGAAGAAGCGTGACATTCATTTGTTACTACCGAGAATCCCGAAACCAAAACCAGCATAATTGAACGTTTTCAACGCACCTTGAAAGAACGTATGTAGAAATATTTTGCGCATTAGCACTCTCTCAAGTACATCGACGTCTTTCTGCACCTTGTCCAATCGTACAATCAATCTTACCATCGGAGCATTGGACGTGACCCACAAGAAGTGGTCTCCGACAACGAAGTGACCGCCTTTGAGCGCCTATTTGGCATGCCCCCGTCAGTCACAATCCCAAATAAAGATGGAGTGTTAGCCACAGGAGACTGGGTACACATTGCTATAACCACGCATTTTTGACAAAGGTTACTTACCCAACTGAATTGTTTCGTGTCACTGAATGATTGCGTGGCCGTTATCCTCCCGTCTATAAATTGGAAGACTTGAACGGGAAAGTGTTAAAAGGAACGTTTTACCCGAGTTACAACGTGTGACCAGAAAAGAAGTCGTGTACGAGATAGAATGCATTCTCGATCGAAGAACACTACAAGTGGGAAAACACCGTGTCAAAAAAGTCAAAGTACATTGGAAAGGATATCCGTAAAGATTTTGACAGTTGGATCGACGCTTCTCAAATCATCCACTAAAGAAAGAAGTGACCGTCATGCCCTTAACACTGCCTCAGCTACTACAGTGACCACTTCTTCCCTGCAAGATCTACAAAAGCATCCCTTGTGGGTGTGATGTATCAAATGTGTGCCTAGAACTCAAATAGTTTTTTTTTTTCTATCAGATCTTTATGATATAATGTGTCAATGGCACTGCTATTGCCAATTTCAGTTTGCAACAAGGAGATAAACAATTATGAACCATTTTACTCAGAAGTTGCATTGGTTACCTTCTTCCCAATTCATCTCATTTTTTTTTTCTGGTTGAGTAAACAACATGTGGTATGTCTTACATTGTAGGACCACGGGAGTGTGCAGTTTTATCAATAAAGCACGACGAAATTTCTAACTACGTGAAATCACCTTAACAGTATTATACAATAATAAAGGAATGCAAATCGATCACAAGCCTCCGCTCGATTCAAATTTTCTCACGCCGCGTCTTTTATCCCTTCAGATCGCACGAAGACTGAAAAACTACACATATACCATAAAAAAAAAAAAAAAAAAAAAAAAAAAAAAAAAAACCAGTAACGTACCTTCGCCGGAATTAACCTTTATTTTCACCATTACGGTCACAAACCCTGGGAACGTGAACCATTTGAGGCAGAATTTTAAAGAAAAAGTTTCCTCGGGTTTTCTCACTAGTTATACTGGCTATTTAAAAGAGACTTTGTATATCTTAGGTATTGTTCAAAGAACCTTTAATTCTATTTATTTTGATGTATGATTGATGGGTGTAATATAGGTTAGAGTGTATACAGCTTGACCTTATTCCAGATATGCATCTTTTAAAAAAAAAAGTGCTAGCTCTACTTGCTCATTTTCACTTCTCGAACTTCAGCGGTAAATTATAAATAAAAAAAATAGTGCCGATAACTTTTTTTTACATTTTATTTATTTGGTAATTCATTAATTGCACTTTTGGAAGCTGGTATTGCCTAGTTTGGCAAAATTCAGTTTCCATATTTTAATAGCTGCCAAGAACAGTGTACTTTAGACAAATTTAGGTGGATTTTTGGAGCACAAGGGAGCAGTGATTTTAGTTATCAGTGTCCTAAGATCATTTAAAATTTCCAAAAGTACAATATCCAAAGAAATTTCATCCACATTACATGAAAGTAGCATATAGTTATGCCAACATTTTCTCTACTATGCATGTTTAAATTCCAAACAACTTCACCTTACATACATCACTCTCTCAAAAGTACATTATAACTGGTGAGCGCCACCATAATACCGTTAAGGTGATTTCATGTAGTCAAAAATTTCGTCTTGCTTTAATTGATAAAACTGCAGACTGCTGTGGTAGGACTAAAGCTAGGGTTTGAACTAGGCCTATTGCTTCTAAATACAATACGTTCTTACATTATGCTCCTTGACATCTTTTAGATTTGGTTAAATTCGAACGTTTTTTTCTTGTATTTGTCTAAGCCGCAACCGTTTTCAGTGTTTCTCTGGTTACCAAGCTACTTGTTCAGCCATACAATCAAATTTCAAATTGTAGGGTTTTTCAGAGTAAACAGACGCTTACCGAACAGGAAAAAATAATGATCGGCCCCTGACTGGAGAAACTGATCACCATAAATTGATAAATACCTTTTGCATTTTTAAAAAAAATTATTATTTTTATTATTATTATTATTATTATTATTATTATTATTATTATTATTATTATTATTATTATTATTATTCCTTTCATCAGACTATTTTCATTAATTTTGGCATAAGAGTTGTCGTATTTAATATATTATATGAATTAAATTAAACAAAGCTGATAGCCGTTTCCAGGCTGCTAAATCATACCTGCCGCGTCGGTCCGCATGCTGAATTAGAGTTTCATATTTGTTTTTCGCGTTACTGGGCTCATTGAGTGAACTCTCTTAGCGTAGCATAAAACTACTTTCGTAATGTGAAAGTGGGGGTAACAAATGACAATACATTATTTAATGATTAAATTTTCATAGAGTGGTTTGTATTTTTTGCCAGGTAGGGAAAGATACAGCATCCGGATACAAAATAAGTACGTTGTAAAACTAGTAAATGCTTTTCGATCACAAGTGATATTTGAATTATCACAGCAGAAGTCAAACGGCAACACGACAGCACAGGTATGCGACGCGATCTTGATGTAAAAAAAAAAAAAAAAAAACCCCATAATCTTAAGGTAAAAGTCATACAGATTGACAGAAATATCTCAGATTACATGTACTCCCAATGACCTGTTATGACATTGGACCCTCACTGTCATTATAAGAGACCAGGTTCAAGGGGGTAATCGGGGGTATTTTTGTCACTCTGTATCATACAGACTTTTTCTTTAAGATTATAAGGTTGTATTTTTTTTTAACATCGAGCTCATGTGGAGTACCTGTGTACTACAGTACGTGTGTTGTTTTAGTCCTACAATGCAAGACCTTGACGCTGATATTTATGTTTCAGGCGTCTACAGTAGACGCCCAAAACAAATATTGGCATCGAGGTCTTACATTGCAGGACTAGTGTTGTTTATGTTTTACGGCGTTTTATTTCCAACACTCCTCATATATTTTTGTTTTTTAATATATAATTTTTAGTAACTAATTTAGGACCAAATAAACATTGTAGCCCGGAACTCTGTATTATCGCAGTACTTACTTTTTTTATAAGTACATATTAAAACTGTTTTGCTATTGCTGATTGCTTTAAATATGTAAAGTTTCTATGACTGTCACTCTTTCTATTGATTTGATACGTGTAAATGCAAATAAAACGGCATATGGTGTCCGAACAAGATTAACGTATCATGGCCGAACAGCTCAATATCATGGCGGTATATGCCAAACTTAATTATTGTAGTATGCATGTATTCTAATGAGAATAAATTGCAGCTTACAATTGTGAAGCAATGTCCATCCTTGCACAGGCAGAATGTTTCCACAAAAAAAACCTAAAGGGTCCAATGATTAAATCGAACAAGCAAATGTAGTTAAAGTAGAAATCCATGAGTAACAACAATACACATTACAAACAAATATTATTTAACTTGATATGAATTTCAATTGCAATGTGGGCAAATAAAAATAAATATATATATACAAATTATTATTATTATTATGATGATTATTATTATTATTATTATTATTATTATTATTATTATTATTATTATTATTATTATTATTATTATTATTATTACTGATTTCAAAAATTCAACTATATTGTATTCTTATTTATATACAAGAAGTATGATCTTAGGCAACATTTTGTTAATTTTGGTCCATATTGGCTACCATAAAATGAAATTGCAAACTTAACCTTGTAAGGCTTGTACATCATCATCTATATATGACCTGTAATCATCAAACAATATGCTGAGTTTATTTTGTAATCAATGCCAGTTCAGGTATAGCAAGTTTGACTGGAATTTCTATATGATGATCAATTGAATTGCATGGACTTTACAAGAAGTTGATGTTCATTGTTTTTCAGTGTAAACTTGTAAAAAAAAATGTTGACTTTTTAGAGGAATTAGTGCTGTAAGATACTTGCGTCCTTACTGGCTACAGCTTTACATTTGTAAACAACCGCTAGACAGTATCTGTCAAAAATTATTTATAAAATCCTATTTATTGTGATAACAGAGCCTGCGATAATACAGCATTAGAGTATAAGGATAGTAGCCATAATTTAACTAATTGAAACATACAACACCTGATCACTATCACAGAAACTTGTATTAATAGTTACAATTTACCAATTTTGTGTGCAACCATTTATGTTGTCACACTGTCATACTTGATTTTACTTGATTAGACAGGTGTTATAAATAAAGAATCGATCATAACTTAAAATATAAGAGTGAGATTATGATTGTGAGAATCAAGAATGTATACTTGCAATATTTACAGTAGAAATATAATACTTCTATGTTTTAAGGTAAATAAGGAAAAAACAGACTTACAAAGTCAGAATCCAGTGATTTCATTATGTTATTGGAGCGATAAATAGAAAAATATAAACAATTCCTTCTAGCATCATTAAAATCAAATTTTATTTTTGCTTTCTTATCATTATTCAAACACATGCAAATCATAGTACATTTATCTTCTTGAGTATTAGGATACAAAATATTTGTATTTTGTTTTTTTAGTGTAGTTTGGTTTTCTAGTAACCTGTCATACATGTATTACATATATAATAATAATTATTATATAGTACATGTATGACAGGTAAATTGTAAGCAACAATATGAGCCCCTGTGACCTTTATGAAGTTGAGACTACACTGATTAGTCAAGTAAAACCAAAACTGAGCTTTAAAATAATTTACAAGATGTTCTTAAGAAACTTTATGAATGGTGCAGGGAAAACTGTATGATAATAGATACAGAAAAAAGCTACATGTTACATCAAAACAAAAATAAGCAAGGCTAAATATAATACTAATATTAGAACCACTATTTCATGGATGGGGTACTAACATAAACCTGTGTGTATCAACAGTGGATAATAGTGAACCATGAGAGTGGAGTCAAAGGTCCCATTTGCAAGTTAGTTTTTGGTGTCAAAAATCCCATTTGCAAATTAACTTTTGGCGTAATAGTAAGCCATTGAGAGTCGAGTCAAAGAAACCATTTACAAATTAACTTGTGGCATAATAGTGAGTCAGTGAGAGTGGAGTCAAAGGTCCCATTTGCATATTAGTTTGTGGTTCCCATGGTTCCATTTGCAGATTTGTGGCATAAGAGTAAGTGAGAGTGGAGTCAAATGTCCCATTTGCAAATTAGTTTTTAACTTAAAAGTGAGTCTTTGGGAGTGGAGTCAGTAGTTGGTGGCACAATAGTAAGCGAGAGTGGAGTCAAATGTCCCATATGCAAATTAGTTTGTAACTTAAAAGTGTGTCTTTGAGAGTGGAGTCAAAAGTTAGTGGCACAATAGTAAGCAAGTGAGAGTGGAGTCGAAGGTACCACAGGAGACTTAATGTAGTGGATAAAATTTACATAATGGTCACATGAAAAAAAACTTCATTTCTGATTTTCATTTTTCAGATTTTTTGATGTTTTACGTTGGGTACTTTAGCAGAATATGAACCAAATGTTCCTTATACAAATTTATGAATTTGAATCGATTAATATTCCCTCAAAAAACATCTATGCAAACATAACTAAGCACAGGCAAAAACTGCACATGTGACACTATCAGACCAGTCTGATCACAGTTGTAAGCTTTGTGCTGAAATTAAAGGGTTTGATTTTTATTTGTTCATTCTGTCATTCATTATTATTATTAATGTTGTATGTTATGACTCTGGTCTTAAACTAAGTAACAGAACAAGTGAAAACCAAAACATTTTGTAAAATTGAACAATAATTTATTTCCCTGAAATAAAAGTCGAAAAATTGAAAATAACTTACAGTATTGTGAATGAAATATTAAATAGTCCTAAAAGTTACATTACAAGTGTAAAAGCAAGTTTCAGTGGTGTTTTGAAGTTCAGTCCACCATGCTGATGTGCCAATAGCCTTTTGATGTGTCACAGTTATGTCCAAACTGTCTTTAAATGAATTGACAGTAATTCCATAAATGGCTACTAAATGCTAAAGTCTAAGCAGTTTGTAATTTCAAACATAATTGAAATAGATTAAATCTTTGAAGTGAATTTGTCTCATCTAAGACTGTGTTTGCATGACATAGCTAATCTTTAGTAAATCATCCTTTATAAGAAAAACTCAGATGTAATACACAATGCTCAAATAATCAGTTTGATGTCACAAACTGTCAACAAGGTCAAGTGCTTTAGAAGCTAATCAATCAGGAATTATATCAGCCTGGCTTTTTCAGAAAAACATGACCAGAACTGAACTCATGTTTACTTCTATCCTAAAACTATAACCTCATGACCTCATCTTAAAGTAAAAATCCCAAACCATAAAGAAAATTAGCATCCAGTATGTTATTTCCTAAACAACCCTTTCAGTTTATTATCATGTTTATGGATGGACAGTTTTATTTTCGAGGTCACATTAGTGGGATTTAAGACCTTTGGGTCAAGATCACAGTATTAGAAAAAAAATTTGCAGTAAGGTTGTAAGTTTTTTCATTTGCTTATATTTTCCCTCAAAGCTCTTGATGAAATTTCTTCATACTTGGGGTGAATCATTTTGCAGTTAAGACATTTCATTCAATTACATACATCTTTCCATTTAACCTTGTATCAAGGTCATAGTAACAGAAAATGTGCACTAAGGCATTGGTTAGAGTTTTAACATTTGCTTATATCTTTTAAACAATTTGATTGATTTTGTTCATATCTTGGATGAATTATGAAGTTATGGCAGTTCATCCTGTGGTATGTTTGCTTAACCTTTTGACCTTGGCATCTTAGTCATATAGTTTACTGCAATGCTTTGATCATTTGTTCAACATGAAGATTCTGGCTGTTTTATTTCAATACCTGGTCCTGGAGAGTGGTAGAAGTGTTTTGATTATCTACTTCTTGGGAATGAAGATTTTCATAAACTTTATAAAATTGCCTTGCAAAATGATAAATTTGTCATCGGCAGAAAAGTTTTGGCAAGTAATGGAAAATTACACTTGCCCAGCAAATATTTTCAGCTTTCATTGTCAATGTATTTTTTTTTTTTCTTGTGTTCGTTTAGATTAGTTTATAGCTCTCTGTACGTATTTGTAAATATATAAAATCACACACACACACCTTAATCAAGATCTGAAAAATTCTGTGCTTGGAGTTCATGGGCTACCATAATGCTGGGTCTGGTTTATAATATGTTAAATTCAGGTAGCTGCTAGATGTTAATAAAAGACAACATATCTTGAATTAAGGTAGCTACTACATTTTGAAATGGTTTCTTATTAAACTTAAAGGTCAAAATATATAATGAAGGACATAATTATTTTTGACTTATTAAAAGGGAATGTTTTGAAGCTAACAGTTTCATATATTAAACTGCTTTCCAAAGCTACTGAATTGAAGATAGTCAATTTTCTTTTATGCTGTCTTTTCCTGGTAGTCAGCTGAGTAACATTTGATTTCTAATTATTCTTTGTCTAGCTATTAAAAGTCATGATAATTTTTATTTGATAATTATAGACCATTTCCCAAATTATTCAGAATCATTGAATTACTATCCCTATTAAGCATTTTATTTAAGTGGTTTAACTCTAACCGGTTATGCTGTTAAAAGATAAGTGATATAAGTATCATACTGGTACAGTTGGAATAGATTGTTGTGTTTCTGCCTCTGCATGGAAAAATATCTTGCATTGATACAACAGCTATCATTGCATATGTCATTGTTTACTGAATGATATGACATTTCATGGTTATCTTTTTTTTAACTGTTTTCTACTTAGTTGAGTTTTGTTTTTTTTCTTCAAATATGAGTTTACTTTAAAATTTTCTTTGCTTAATGTGAGCAAATAATTCTTTAGAAGAATCAAGATACTTTTGGGTTCTTGCTATTTTAGCTAAATAATTCTTTAGAAGAATCAAGATACTTTTGGGTTCTTGCTATTTTAGCTGTCTTACTATAGCATTTGACTAAGTTCTCATTAGTTTCAGATGATATTCCCCTTTTTGCAAGTATAATTCTATGAAAGTATTTCCAGTGTAAAGTTTTCATTTAGGTAAAAGGTATTCTGTTTATACTTGCTTATAATTGGGATCCAATTGCAAACAATGTTGACCTTGATTTGCCATCACATAATATGCCAGATCAGGGTCTGTACTGTTTGTTCTATTGATTATTCCAATCCATGCATTTTTCATTTAGATCCAAATTATATAGTGTTCTGATTGCATTTTAAGTTGTTACTACAATTATACTTGTCCATTTTGGAAAAGGTCCATTGTCCTAATGCACAATATGTTCATTAAAATGTTATTGTTTTTTCTTGTTGCAAGACTCCAAGCATGAGTTGCAATAAACTACAAGAGCATTATGAAGCATGCATGGTGCTGAGTGGAGTTGGGAATGCACTCGGACGTAAAAAGTGGGAGCATTGTAAATCAGGAAGACAAATACATGGTCAAGTGGAAAAGCTGGGAGGATTGGAGAAACTGATAGTGAAATGTACCAGGACCTATCTATCATTTTATCTTCCTATCTGTCTGTCTAATGAAAACAAAAAACAAAGAAGATCATTTGGATACTAGGGTATATTTTATAGCAACTGATAATGGTAGTGAGAGATAAGGATACTTTTTATCATTAGGACACTATTTTGCAAGAAAAAGTATTTATTTTCTTCTCAAATTGGAATCTATCAAGTAGAATTTATAAGGAAAGAAAAGAATCAGTAACATATTTTATATATGCCTGCAGTAAGTAGGAGTTTATGTTGTCCCTACTTCTGTTAACAGATTTTATTTCCACACAATAACTTGAGTTGTCTTCCATCTACAGTTACAAAAGTTTTGTTGATGGCTGCAGAGGCATAAGTTCCACTGACTTCCCACAGGAAGCTACTGGCAAGATTTCTCACATACCCACATTGGCCATTCCTGAGACTTGAATCCATGTGGACAGAGGTGAGATGACAAAGGCTAGCACTTAAGGATGCATGACTACCGGGTTTGTGTTTATTCTGATTAGAATGTAGTTTGAAATCAATAAAGCAATTGATTTAAGTTTGAAGAACAGTTAAAACAACCATTTTCAATAGTAAGGCTAACATGGAAAATCACCTAATGCTTATAAAGAAACTTGGCAGTTCAAAAAGGTATAAGAGCACACATGGAAGTAGGAGAGGGGTAGATGGCTAGAAAATTTGACTATATATATAAAATTTAAGAAAAACTTTCAGCAGATATTCACATGCTTGACAACATTCTAGTGTTTTGCAAAATGCATTGTCCTAAAGCTTCTGGTATGTGCTTTAAAGCTACAGTTTATAAAAGCAATAAGAATATAGTGAACATTTTAGTGAGATCCAGTCTGAAATGTACTGGAGCACAAAATTTCATCTATTTAGAGTATTGTTTGAATTGTAAAAGACAATATGTGGATGAAACTGAAAGAAGTTACTCTTAAGAATGGAGGACCCTTTTTTAGATATGACAAATAAAACAGTTGTCTGGACTTGGAAAACAAAATGTAGTAAATATCATGAGAGTGATTGAGTACTACACCTGCAGGTCTCTAGAGGATTAAAGGAGAAGAGAAATATTCTCGATTAGATTAATCGATTAATCATATAGGAGCTGAAATTATTTTGAACCTCTGCCAAAAGTTGTTGTTGTTTTGGAGTTTAAGGCCATTTCTCAGTGCACGATAGGCTATACATAGCAGCTAGTATAACTGGTGGAGAAAGAACCCAAGGAATACCCTGGCAAGAACCACCAACACATGGGAAGCTACTGGCAATCATTCTCACTTACCCACATTGGCAAAGCCTGAGACTCAAGCCCACATGGACAGAGGTGAGATGACTGATTGGTAAAGGCAAGTATTTTTTTCGACCCCTTAGCTACTCAGGCCATTCCAACAACAGTGTAGTAATGATCATAGTCCTGTGCCATTTTATGTTTCTCTTTTCAGACCTGTTACATTTATCTTTTTGTACATAGGATATAATTCCATCTTTTAATTTATCAATCTAAGAATCATTTTCTCCATCTGTCTTTCATTTAACTTCATCTGTCAGTCTGCCTATTTATACATTGAATCATTTACAGATTAATTCATTAATCTGCCTTTTTCATTATTTTAATCTACTTATTTATGGTATTGTACCTGCATTATGCAACAGCAGGTTTGGTTCTGCAATGTACAAGAAATAATGATGTGAAAAAGGTAAATATTTTAATAAACAAGTACCAGTTTTCATAGTTGCTGTCTTAAGTGCATCCAGCATGAGTGGTTATGTAAACAAAAATATTTTGACAATTGGTATTTATTTGTTACAATAGATACCCCTGTTCAAATTACTACAGATATCTCAATTCTAAAATGAAAAAGAAACAACTTTTAGCTCTGATTACATCGATTGCAGTCTCTTAATTCAGAAGCACTACATGATAGCATGTGCTGAAGCATTGACTGCATTTCCACTCTTGTGATGACATCAGAATATTATATCATACTGAGTCAGCCGCTGTTGTGGCCTAGTGGTTAGAACATCCACATCAGATGAAGGAAGTCGCCAGTTTGAACCCCAGCTGAGTCATACCAAAGACTTTGAAAAATGGTACTAACAGCTGCCTTGCTTGGTGCTCAGCATTAAGAGGTGTTAGGACTGGTTGGCCTGATGTCAGGATAATGTAACTGGGTGGGACATCATGCCACATGTCTTCAACATGATGCCCCAGTGCTAGACATTACTATAAATTGTCACAATGCAGACATGGTAGTGATATGACTGAAAAATTGTTAAAGCTATGTTAAAGATCTAAATCACACACACACACACACACACACACACACACACACATACTCATACCGAGTATCACTGTTGTTGATATCAGAATATTGTTTTATTGAGTTTTACTGATGATGACATCAAAATACTATGTCATACTGAGTTTCACTTTTGATGACAGAACATTGTGTCATTTGGAGCTGTACTGTTAATGACATTACAATATTACTTCATACTAAGTCATATACATGCCTTACATATGACACATGCCTCCAAACAATAAAGTATTTATTGTACAAGTGAAATGCATTGTAAAGGGAGATAAAACAGGTTCATGTTGGAATCAGTTACAAACATGTGAAGCGCAGTATATATTATATCACCCATATTATATCACCCATTCTAATATACACCGAATATGTTTATGTATTATAAATGTATTCTTTCTATTATGCTGTTTTGACTAATTATCATGCATATTAAATAGTAAAACTCTCACATCTACTTCTTACAATTGAGGGTTTCATGTAGTTCATCAAACTAATACAATATAAATACTGTCTGTAAGTCCCATAATTGAGGAAAAATGTTTTGAATTCATATATACTCACAAGTAAGTCATGTCCAGCTGCAAATGATAGAAACCAAGATCTGCCATCACATAATGCACTAGTAGATCTGTGTCTGTGTGGTTTGTAATCATTATAATAAATAAAATAGACACTGGTCTGTTGGTGCGATGGCAGATCAGGGTCTGTTTGGTTTGCAGTTATACTATTAACTTAAAAACAAATATAGATGGTAGACCAGGAAATATAGTGTCTGTTTTGTGGACATAATAAATTATAATTATTTTAATCTTAATGCAGTCTTTAGCGTTATGATCATGCATGTTATTTTTATTTCATCAGACAAAACCTGTTTTACATTGTTTGAGACTTTGAAACTTTTAGATCAAAAAAATTTCACAATTAAAGGTCACTAGTGAAGAGACAGTGTCACAAGAACTTGTAAATTTAATTTTTTATGCATTTCTTTATTCCAAAGAAAATAGTGATACTATCTCCCCATTCATCCATCCATTTGATTGTCATAATTTGTCAACCAGCTGAAAGTGTAATGTAAAGTTTTGAGATTGTTGATGGTATAATTACAGAAATTCCTGTTGTTTTAATTTTATTATGTTTTACCATACGATATATTTAGCATCTGTATTAGTAATAAGTTAAGCATTCATATGTATAGTATTTGTATCAGTAGTTTCATTAAGTGCGCAAAATTTAGGAAATATTATGTTATTTACAGTATACTATAATAGTAGTCTTTTTCAGCACCTGATTGGATAGTTGGTGAACACACTGTCATGCATTTAGCAACAGCTGAAGGTATGTGAAAGTTGTTGAAAGGAAATTTGTAAAATATAGATAATAACTGCATACTTTAGATGTCAATTGCCCCAGATAAACACTGGTTTTGTGAGATCAAGAGGTTATTAAACCCTTAACTCAGGATCAGATATCCCTTCAGCATTTATCTGTGACAGTTGAAATCTGATATACATGCTTTATTTTCACCTCAAATACATGGTCACATTGCATTTGGATAACTTTCTACAAGCATGGCAAAACTAACTTTTCCTAAAATCAATTATAAATATGCATCACTCATACAAAGATTTTAGGCAGATTATGCCTGGAGTTTAGGTTGATTCCACCTAAAAACACCAAATTTCAGATAGACTTGAGACTAACTGGGAATACTGCTAAGGTGACAGACTGAATCCGTCTAATAGTTAAGCATACTATTTCTTATATTCCACCTAAAGGATAACTGTTAGATGGATATGTTCTGCTTGTCCAGTTCATTTTCCTACTTGAAGATGGATTTTGGACTTAGACTGATGTTGGCAGAAATGTTAGGCATAAATTTGAACTTTATTAAAAGAACTACATTAGCATAGAATCTTTGGACTTAAAAAATTGGTGCAAGGTGGATATTGAACTTGATCTGATGTTTACACTGAAAAATAAGTTTTTCTCACTTCTATTAAAATATGCTTTACAGCAATTATACCCTAGTGAAAATGTAACTGAAATTTCAGCAAAATCAGTGAAATTTTGTTGACATTCACTAAAATATCCTGTATTTCACTAAAATTATTACATTTTAGGAGATTTTATCAAAATATACCAAAATGTCTGAAAATGTCAGTGAAATTTTGTTATTGAAATTTCACTCATTGCCAATATTTCCAAAAATATCATTGAGAATTTGTGATTGTAATTTCACTGACACTTTGCCAAAAATTATAATATAGTGATATTTTGTGATTGCAATATCACTAACATTTCAATAACCAAATATAATAACATTTATTTTTTGTTGATTGTACAATTTGAATGATTTTCAGCAACATGTGTATTTCCTGTTTCAGATAACTGTAATTTTATTGTTTATTTTGGGAATAATAACTTCTTTCAAATCTTTTCTTGGATTTTTTTAAAATTGTTATTGTATTTTTGTTTAACTTTAATTGGATTAAACTTCCCACAAAAAGAAATGGTTTTTTGTTTTAAAGCAGAATTTCGCATTTCTCTTGACCTGAGTCTGATTTTCCTCTGTATGGACCCTTTTTTAAATATTGTCTCCAAAACTATTGTTATATATATATATATATATATATATATATATATATATATATATATATATATATATATATATATATATATATATAATGCTCTATCTGATTGCTATCTGCAATGAGCTTTCTATTAAGTATTTGTTCCGTATATTATTTAACATATCGCTATTAAGAGCATTCTGATTGGTCAAAAGTTTTTTCTAGTCTAATGAATCATCGCATAAAGGAAACTGATTGAAATGAGCATGCTTGTTAAACATGGCGATTCAAATTTTCGAGCGGGATACAAGTTGAATAGCCATTTTAAAAAATGTGTGGCAATGAGAATAGCATGAATGCAAAGTTGATGGGAGCATAACTGGTCAATCTGTATGAAAACTGAACGCAGGACTAGCATTTTGCTTTTTGTGCCATAAAGAGCTTAACAGTAGCAGCTAGCATGCCAAATATGACGAATTGAACCAGAATGATTTTGAGGTTTTAGAACTCCAAACTAAATAACTTCCAGAATTTAAGGAGGTATATCACTGGTGGGAATTGTTTGTATTGTTGCCTGATACCCATGTCAAAAAGTTGTATCTTGGAGGAATTTTCTTGGCACAAATTATATCATGATAAACGTTTGTCACCACTGATTATGGAACAAAGACTAAATCAAGAGACCACAACAGCATCAGACATTATTCAAAAATTAAGTTTGCAGCGACATAAGGCAGGCTCCTAACATTTCTTCTCTTAATCAATGTCTCAAATAGATGCTTTTCTGTCATTTTGTATCATTTTCACAGTTGATTTTTTCAATGCAAGATAATATTTTATATTTCATATTTTATGTGTTCACAGATGCCTGTATATATGTTCCAGGCTTGATAATTTGATTTTTAAAATCTTTATATAATATACTGTGTAAACAGATATAAGGCCTAAATGTAGATTAATTCTGTAACTAAATGAGTTACCTTTTCTAAATAAAGTCTTTATTATTATTATTATTATTATTATTATTATTATTATTATTATTATTATTATTATTATTATTATTATTATTATTATTATTATTATTAATTCCTATATCTCTTGCCTTGAATGTTATATAATCACAACATTTATATAATTTTTTTCATGTACACTGAAATATTACATTGAATAATAAAGTCCTGTTTAATTCATATCCAGTACCGCTCTGGTGGTCTAGTGGTTAGAGCATCTGCCTTGGATGCTGAAGGTCATAGGTTTGATCCCCAGCTGAGTCATACCAAAGACTTACCAAATTGGTACCAACAGCTGCCTCACGTGGCGCAGAGCGTTAAGAGGGGGGGGGGCATCACTATAAAATGCCATACTACAGACATTGTAGCAAAATGACCAAACATTTTTTAAAGCTCATTAAAAATCCAAATCACACACACAATTCATTTCCATTATTTATTTGTAACCTTTTGATATGTCTGAAAAATTCCTGGAACTTGAGGAAAATACTATTTAATGATCAAAATTTTAGGGAAATCTCACCAAAGTTATAGTAAACTCAAAAAAAACAAAATGTTAGAGATCTTAGCAAAACTTTTGGCTGAAATGTTTGTAAAACCTCACCAGAAATTCAGTGAAAGTTTCAGTCAGAGCTTTGTGAAATCTCACAAATCTTTCAGTGAAATTTTAATGAGGTATCACCAAAATGTCAATGGAAGTTTTGGTCAAAATATTTGTAAAATCTCACCAAACTACGATAATAAGGGGAATCTAGGCTAAATTAGCGGAATAAACAAATTCTGCATTGTAGGCGGACTAAACAGATTTCACTTGATAATAGACTGAACTGAGTAATTTGCATATTTCAGGCCATTTTTCACCCTGAATCTGCCTGGAATCCACCTAAAATTTATAATAAGTAGAATAGATGGCTTTAGGTGAAATCCACTTAAAAATTCCACCTGGAATCTGGTTAAAGTCAGGGTGGAAGTTTTTATACAGGTGAGCTGATCAAATAATTTCTGAATTTATTCCAAGTGATCTTAACAGGTCTTATTTGTATATCATTGATGCATGCATCACAGTTTTCTAGAAAGATCATCTCATTTTCATTAAATGCTGGAATATTGACAGAATTTCATATCAAACAGCATCACTTTATATTGATGTAGCCCATCTGGAGTTACAAATACCAAATTTCTTTTACTCTTTCCTTGATTGGTATTTGCCAGAATCCATTCAAAAGGGCAAACATGGTGACATATTTTAAATTTCCAACTTTGTCCATGCAGTAACTGATTCTTGACATTGGAAATAAATTCATTTGGTGACAGTATTGGTATTTTATAGTCATTGTACATATGGAAAGTATTATCTGGTTTAAGCACAAGAATACATAGTGATTTCCAATTACATTTATTTGTTTCATTAAATCTTTCCAAAGCCTTCGACACTTTGGGTGTCAGAGGTCAAGTTAGACTTAAAATTTAGGAAGAAGTGACTTCTTCTTTTGGTCAGAGCAGGGAGAAGTGGGAGCTAAACAGGGAGAAGTGAGACCAAAACAATAAACACTATATATATATATATATATATATATATATATATATATATATATATATATATATATATATAGAGAGAGAGAGAGAGAGAGAGAGAGAGAGAGAGAGAGAGAGAGAGAGAGAGAGATGCATTTTCTTATTTTAATGATATGCTCTATTTCTCAGTTTGCTTTTAACAGTTTTAAGCAGTGCCTTATTTTCAAGTTGAAATTGTTATATGCAGGTATCAACATATGTATATGTTTATAAAACAACAATATTAATACCCTGGGTATTCTATTCATACTTGTAGTATGTGTGTGTTTTAATTGAAGTAAATGCAGTGTGTTTTGTCCATATGACTTAAAAAAGCACATCATAAGCTATACATTGTAATTAATTTTCACTGATAGCAGTAACAAAATTAGAGTCTTGTAACTGCAAGTTGGTAAAAAAGCTTAATAAACTATCACTTAATTATTTTATTTTTTTTCTATAATTTTTGTGTTAAATTGCAGTCAAAAAGATTTCTAGCATTCTTGGAAACAGCCCCTAAAACATGTACATAGGTATAAATGCACAAGTGACTTCAAACCATACTGTTCATCCATCCTGATTTCAATGTTCCTGATGAAACACTACTGTAATTATTCATGGACAACACACTGAAGCACTAAAGTCGATATATAACTAATCTGGTCCCTTTTTTCCCCCAACTGAAACACCAAGAATTTGTATTGCACAGTGCGAGTGCGTCTATTTTTAGAAGGAAAGCTTTTATTATAACTATTCACTTTCTTGCTACAAAAATCCATTAATAGGACTGCATATTTATGGTTGTGTCATTTGTCTACCTACTGGTAATGTTGTTGCTATTGTTGTTATATGGTTTAATGCCATTTTTCAGCACAAGTTAGGCTATACATGGCAGCCAGTATTAATGATGGAGGAAGAACCCTGGAAAACCCCAGGAAGAAACACTGACCCATGAGAAGCTACTGGCAATCTTTCTCATTTACCCAAGTTAGCTGAGTCAGGACTTGAACTCATGCAGACAGAGGTGAGATGGCAGTGATCCGTAATGATCAGCGCTTTAGACCACTCGGCCATTTGGGGCCCCACCTACTGGTAATAACAACATGCATTGGTTAACTATTATTTGCTTCATTACTATATATATTTGTCGTATTTTCAAGGTTTATTGAAGTGATATATCATATCACAGGAGTCTGCAGTTTTATCAATAAAGCACAACAAAATTTCTGACTACATGAAATCACCTTAATGGTAGTGTTAATTTATAATACCGTTAAGGTCATTTCATGTTGTCAGAAATTTTGTCGTGCTTTAAAACTGCAGACTCCTGTGATCATATGTGCAGTGATGTCCACCATTACAAGTTCATTTACAAGATTCAGACTGATATTATACAGAAAATATGCAAATACAGCAGTAAAAGTCTCCATTTATTACAAAAAAGAAATAAATTAGAAAATGCTTTTCACCGATCATATTTTAAAAAGCAAATTACTATTTGCATGTTGATGCTTAAATTTCGAGACACAATTTGGTATATTTTCATCATAGCACCACAGGGGTTTGTTACAAATAAAATTGGGAGCCTAACCTTATATTATTACATGGTATTCTCCCAAATTTATTGTAATAAACCCCTGTGATAGCACAGTAGGCCCAACTTCATGAAATCAAGCTCTGAAAAAGGGTTAATGGTCAGTTAGTTATTAGAACTTACATGTGAATGGGTAAGAATTTATTTGGCATCAACACCACATAAATACATTTGGCCTTGGATTACAACAGTGCCAGAACTTACTGGCTACAGCGATGGGGCATCTCAAAGTCATAATCTACAGTAATTTTACATCGAAAAATCAGAGGGCGAAATCGTTTTCGCTTTCCTAACAGACAAAGGTGAAGTTTACGCTTCTCAGGCAACTTTTTTTACCACTTTGCCTGGTAGTGTGACTCTAGGTGTATTATGTATTTTTAATTTAATTGTTTGTTAGTTTGGTATTTTTTTAAAAATTATTTCAATACATGCTTTTGTAATGTATCATTGTATGTTGGACTTGACCTTGTCCAAAACTTAGTTTATTTCCGTTTGACCTGATTGTGTTTTGAGTTTTTTAAAAATTTATTTCATGTCAACAACTAATACATAGCTAAATTATTCTCAATGTGTATGAGCATTATTGATATTCAGGTAAACAAGAATGAGTAAATATGTTTATTTGAGTCAGGGTTTTGGAATTTGCTAAGTGAATTTTACAGGTTATTGTGTTGTAAGTAAACAAGGCTCATTAGACACTTTTAGAAGGTTATTTTCCATTAGGTAATGGTTTCCTTTAGAAACTGTTAATTGTGACCTGATGTCAAGTGGAGAACTATATAGTCTTGTGATTGTGAGGACGTGGTCATTTGTGCTTTAATATCTAGCACTTTGAAGTAATATGTATATAATTTCATTCAAGAGATTAGTGCTTATGGCATCAAAATCTAGGCATCACACACCTTCTTACACTTGACTACTGTTCCTGCTAAACTAACAGTTCTAGCATCTTCTGAATCTCATTACAGTCATTGTCAATTTGTCCTTCAACTTCAAAAATACTTATCCAAATCTAAGTCTTGACATGCCTTGGTTTCAAGGTCATATGCACTACTTATTCAGCTACACTAAGAAAAGAACATGATATTGAAAGCTGTTACTTATTTTGTGTTGATGTGTCAACAGTTCCTGGTTGAATTTTGAATCAAGAATAATATTCCAGTTTTAGAATTCCAAATAATTTCCACTGAATGTTTTTCTTCAAGAATCTTTGTAAACACAAGTATTTTCTATGATGAATAAATTATTTTAAATATGAAAATTAACTCGTATGGCAACAACACAAAATACCTGAAATGCAAAGGTATTATTTTACAACTGATTGAATCTCTACGAATTACCTGTTTTAACCTGCAATTTTAGATCACATGATGGCTTACGTGGTCACTTAATTTAAAAGTCGCAAAAAGCCCATAAGACAATGGACATGTATGTCATGGACAAATTTGGTCGTACCTAACACATCTTACTATAAGATTCAAAACTAAAAATAAAGATTTATTTACAATAGAATTTACACATGGGGGGAACATAACCTTGGTAATGACCAATCATTTTCACTCAGTGTTTACCAATCTCTGAACCAAGGTTAGCTAAAAATTAAATGTAGCAATCAAATTGTGTAATTATCAGGTCAAAACAGAACTGAATTGTCTGGAGAAAAAAAAAAGAGTCAAATCCAGTGATTAAAGTTATAAATTATAATTAACTTGCAACGAAATGACAATAATTAAAAAAAATTTAAAACTAACTCACAAGTACTTACATTACATATACATAACACTTCTCCTCATAAATAAAAAGAAAGATTTATATAATAAAGGTTTCTTTTTACCATATGTTAATTATACATGAAGTTAAACAAAATTACATAAGAAAACACATATGAATTCTATAAAATATACAACAAGAAATATTTCTATTCACGGGAAGGTGCATCTGTATTTAAATTGTCTTTACTCTTGATGTGCCTGATGTCAAGATTATATTCTTGTAACAAACTCTACCTTAATATCTTTAATTTTTTTTTTCATCTTGTCAATGAAAGTAAGGTGGTTGTGATCGCTATACACAACAACTGGAGAAGGAGATGATCTAAAATAAACTTCAAATTGTTGTAGTGCCAATATTAAAGCCAAACATTCCTTCTCGATTGTTCTTATTTAACTTCTACGAAAAATAGCACACTGGATGATCAATACCATTTCTATCTTCTTGAATAAATACTGCTCCAACCCCAACATCACTTGCAATCACAGATAATCTGAGTACTGGTAGTTGACTAAAATTTGGAGCTGTAGAAACTGGTGCACTTTCAAGTATGGCCTTTAATCTATCAAAAGCCTCCTGACATTTTTCATTCCAAAGAAACTTGCTTTTCATGCTCAACAAGTTTGTCAGGGGTTCAGCAATATTAGAAATATTGGAAAAAAATTTCCAATAGTATCCAGCAATACCCAAAAATTGCATCAGTTGCTTTTTACTGACAGGCACAGGGAAATTAGACATAGCCTTGACCTAATCTAGGTTTAATGTGTCCATGTCCCATTATATGTCCTAGAAATATTACACTAACATGGCAGAACTCACTTTTAGATAAATTGATTGTCAAATTTGCATCACTGAGTCTATCAAAGAATTTCTAAATTGTTTTGTGAGGTTCTTTCTAGGTGTTGTAGATGATGACATCATCAATGTAAACATCATAATTATCTAGACCAGAGGTAATCATATTCATCAAATGTTGAAAAATATTTTGAGAACCCTTCATCCCGAACAGCATTACATTATATTGGTAGAGTCCATCTGGAGTCACAAATGCCAAAATTTCCTTTGCTCTTTCTGTTAGTGGAATATGCCAAAATCCTTTCAGAAGGTCAATTTGGTGACATACTTAGCATTTCCAATTTTATCAATACAGTCATCGGTTCTTGGTAATGGAAATGAATCTGTCTTAGTCACACTGTTCACCTTCCAATAATCAGCGCACATACGGAAAGTTTTATCTGGTTTCGGAACAAGTATACATGGTGAAGTCCAATCACTTTTACTGGGCTCTATGAAATCATTATCCAGCAAATGCTGAATTTTCCTTTTCATGTATTCCTGTTTGAGAGGCTTAATCCTGTAAGGATGTTGTATCACAGTTTTGGAGTTCATTATTTTGATGTCGTGAAAAATTTGTTCTCGTAAGAACATCTGGAAATAAGTGCTCATATTCAAATAATAACTGTTTATGTTCATTCCTTTCTTGTTGCAAATATGAAAGTTTCTGGTCATGGGTTTTCATAATTTTCAAATTCTGAAGATATGTTGCTCCAAAATCAGTAGAGTCCGATTGAATTTCTTCACTTACATTCTCAGTTGGTGGGACAGGTACAACTAAATTAATTGCATTATTTACCTGGATGTCTCTTTCAATATACTGGTACTCCATTGATTTATTTAGATCAAAGTACTAATATTATAATTTAACTTTTTAATTTTCTTCTTTACTTTATAATGGCCATAAAATCTAATTTGACAAATATTTTGAAGAATGAGCAAGAGAGAATGGACTCTGTTACAAGACTCAAAAGTTTTCTTTGTTGAAGATCTATGAAACCATGATTTCAGTTTCAACTTAAATTGCTGAATGCCAAATTTAAAAATGACTCGCTGGAAAATTCCAGACATAAAATTTGACCCTTGACCAGATTGAACAGATTTGGGAAGGCCAAATTGAGTAAAGAAATCTATCAAAGTCTTTACTACAGTTTTAGTTTTAATATTCCTAAAAGGAATTGCTTCTGGGAAGCTTGTTGATGCACACATAATGGTCAACAAGTATTGGTTGCCGGACTTGGTTTTAGGTCAGGTACCAAAACAATCTACCATTATTCTACTAAATAGCACATCAAATGCAAGAATTGGTTGCAGATGAGCCTTAGATATTTTCAGAATGGGTTTTCCTACCATTTCAGAAGTATGACAAGATCTACAGTATTTACACACATCACTTTTGATTTTTGGCTAATAAAAGTCAGTTAGGATCTTGTAATAAGTCTTATTAATCACTAATGACCAGCCAGAGGAGTTTCATGGGCCAAACTAAGTTTTTCCTGTAGGTACAATTTTGGAACTACAATTTGATAGTTTCCTGACCAATCATCACCAGCTGGTACCTCAGGAGTTCTCCATTTCCTCTAAAGAATTCCATTTTTACTGAAATAACAGACAGATACTTCAGTGGCTTCAGTTTCACTAATGTCACTCTGAAACAAACATGAGATCTCAGCATCTTTTTCCTGTTTGATGACAAGAGATTGTCATTTGTCACCATGATTAGAATAAAGAGAATGAATAGTTAAATGAGGATCACTGTGATCAATAACTTTTGATTGATCTAAACATGGAGTGAAATTGACCTCATCAAAAGCATGACCAGTACATGTGTCAGATAAAGGAATAGTTTTCTTATCAAAATCATTCTCAATAACTTGCTTTGCCATAGCTCTAGTAACTGCACATTTTGGATATGACAAGGGTAATTCTTTTTAAATAGGATCAACTTTCTGATCCAAAAGAAGGCTTGTCAATTACAAGTGGATTAACCACAACCACAGTCTCCAGCTAGGTCATTGCCTAGTAACAAATGAATGCACTGAACAGGTAAAGAATACACTATTTTGTGACAGGTCCTGAAACTAAGTCTGATGACAAATTTACATTAACAGAGCTGTACTCTACTCTGAATAAGAACACTCTCATTAGAAAAAGACTTCTCAGAAAAAGGCAAAGTACCTGATAATAAAAGGTTGAAAAGCTCCTGTATCCCTTAAAAGTTTAATAGAGATAGGATAGGCCAAATCACCCAAGAGTGCTTTAGAACCCTTTGAAATGAATGGTTCGTAATTCTCTATAAATAAAATCAGACTGGGGTTTATCAAACTCAACAAATGTATTGCTTTCAATGCATGACCATGACCTTGACCTCTTAGAAATAAGAGCATTTGGGATAGGTCTATCTTGATTCTAATGCTTATATTTCAGTTTGAAGCAGTCATAAATAACATGTCATTTTTTCTTGCAATAGATACATGCAGGAATAGACAAGGATTTTGAATCAAGTTTATCAGAAACTTGATTTTTAAAAAATGCCAGATTCAATTTTAGAAGGAGTATTATTAGGCTGAAATGCATTTTTGTCAGTATACTGCTGAGTGAAACACGAGCATGTTTTCCAAGATTTTGTTCTGATGCTCATCAAAATAAGTCTTAATGTCAATATAGACACAGTTCATGAACTCTTCAAGTAATACATGTTGTTTGAGACTTTCATAATCATGTTTAACTTTCTTGGTTAAGCACCATCTCTCAATTGACTGTTTTTTTTCTCTTGCAAATTCAACACGAGTGTCTAGCTCCTTTTTATAGTTCCTAATTTTTTGCCGATAAGCCTCAGGGACTAACTCATATCCCTTTAATATGCATTCCTTAAACAAATCATAGTACTTTGCTGAACTGACAGTGAATGGTATATATCACTAGCTGTACCAACAAGTACACATTGTAATAATGGAGTCCACTGCTCCCTTGGCCATTTCAAATTTTCAGCAACTTTTTCAAAACAAGGAAAATATTTGTCTACTTTTTCTCTGAAAGGGGGCACTAACCTCATATTCTTTGTAATATCAAATCTTTGTATGTGGAATGTGAACATTCTACTTATTTTCCAGCTCCATTTCTTTCATTTTAATTTGAAATTCCCTCTCTTTTTCTCTCTCTTCTAATTGCATTTGTTTATCTTTCTCTCTTTCCTATCTCTCTCTCCTCTTTGTAACTTCATTTGTTTATCTCTCTCTTATGAATCAAGAATAATATTCTGGCTTTAGAATTGCAAATAATTTCCAATGTTGTTTGTCCAATAATCTTTGTAATCACAAGTATTTTCCAGGGTGAATAAATTATTTTAAATATGAAAATCAACTCAAATGTAGGGCCCCGAGTGGCCAAGTAGTCTAAAGAGCTTGCCATTCGAGTCTAAGATTCGGCCAATGTGGATATGTGAGAAAGCTTGCCAGTAGCTTCTCATGGGTCAGTGGTTCTTTCCGCGAATTTCCCGGTTTCTTCCTCCGCCATTAATACTGGCTGCCATGTATAGCCTATCATGTGCTGAAAAATGGTGTTCAGCCCCACAATAACAACAACAACAACAACAATTCAAATGGCAACAACAAAATGCCTGAGCTCTGAAGGTATTATTTTACAACTGATTAAATTTCTACAAACTACCTGTTTTAACTCATTAACCCCTAGCTCCGCATTTATGGGGCAGGAGGTAGTAGCCTACTTCTGAGCTCTATAGCGTTATGGTCATGTGCGACACAATAAAGTGGGTGGTATTATAGAAAGGTAGACAAATGTAGCTTTACGATGCTACCAAATAATATGGATGTTCTAGTTGCACTACAAAATACAGAGGGGAAAACGTCACTTTTTGGACCCGCGTTTTTTCCAGCCAAAATTCGCCAGAGGTCGTGATCCATTTTTGTGTCCAGATTTTAGATTTTTTGGTCTCAGATTAGTCTGAATTGCAAACAGACATGTGAAGCTTTGCAAAAAGTATGATAAGATGGGCATTTAGAATAAAGAGTGGTCTCAACCCAAAAATGATGGGTACATTAAGCAAAAAAAGTACAGTTTTTACCTTTCTGCTCATGCTCAGGCAAAAGAGCCAATGAAAATCGACATTTCTAACACAAATAGGCATTAAGTTAACCAAAAATGTCTTCCAAGTTGATGTCTTATAATGTATTCATAAATATCTTCCGAAATCGGTTTCCTACTCGCATTTCAGGCTAAAACGACAAAATCCTCCCGGGGTTAATGGGTTAACCTGCGATTTTAGATCACATGATAGCTTACTTGGTCACTTAATTCAAAAGTCACTAAACGCCCATAAGACAATTAACATATATGCCATGGACAAATTTGGTTGTACCTAACAAATCTTCTTATAAAATTCAAAAATAAAAAATTATAATAATGATCTGTTTAAAACAGAGTTAACATGTGGGCTGAACATGACCTTGGTAATGACCAATCATTTTCACTCAGTGTTTACCAATCTCTGAACCAAGGTCAGCTAAATGTAAAATGTAGCAATCGAATTGTGTGATTATCAGGTCAAAACAGAAAACTGAGATTTCTGGAAAAAAAGAGTCAAATCCAGTGATTAAAGTTATCATTATAATAACTTGCAATGAAATAAAAATAAAATAAAAAGAATTTAAAACTAACAAACAAGTAATTAAATTGCATATATATAACAAAGTGAAAGTGTTATATGTCAGCCAAAGGAAGAGTTCCTGATCAACTTATTCTCAAGAGCTCTTTTGCCCATAGCTCTAGTAACTGCACAAGCAGGGAATAAATCAGGCATTTCCTATTCAAAAAGATCAACCTTTTGATCCAAACATGTCTTGTCAGTTACAAGTGGAATAACCAAAATATTATCTCCAGCTAAGTTATTGCATTGATATAACTGAACACCCTTAGTGGGTAAAGAATTCTCAGTGCCAACAGTTGACTTTATGAAAGCTTGTTGCTTTCATTATGTAAAGTCAAAAGATTAGGGATTAAGAAAATTCCAAAATAAAATGAATATAAATTTCGAAACAATTTCAATTTTTTTTAAATTTGTAAGCCATATGAGCCCTGAACTCTATAAGTAATAAAAAAGAAGCAAAACCAATACATTTTGTAAAACTTAACAATTTAATTTTTAAAGTAATTAATGATTGTTGTATTGATGGCATTGTCTAGATATCTTTCAAATAATTTATAACGGTTCCAAAATAAAATGATTGTGAAAATAAAGACCACTGTCTTTCACCACTGAACAGTCAAAACAAATGTTTTTCCTCCTGAAAAATAAGTGCAGCATAAAATACGTCTGAATTCTTACAACAGGAATACTGAAAGTGAATGACACCAGAAATCAAACTGAAACAGAGCGCTTAATTTTCTCCTTTTAAACATCATATATTGAAACTAGTTTGCAGTAGATCCCATGTGACAACATACACTTTTGATTTTTGATAAACTATTTTCTCATGACCTTACACATCCAATCGGAATCTACAGAATTATTCTGGAAACATTGATATCCCATCAGTCACTGAGAAAGTATACCATAGGCACCAATTTGAGTCTTATTATTATGATTATCATGACTAATTGTCATTGCGTACATAAACATCTATTTATAGATTCTATGCAATTTGCATTTTTAACAGAGCCAAATGATGTGCACAAGTTATAACAAAATAATATTCTATATGGTTTATGGACATGAATAAAAATTATGAAAATTTAAATAAAATCATACTAGAAGTTACAGAAAATATAGATATACATAGAAAGGAAAGTGTTTATCCCTTGATTGCACATTATATAAGATACATGATTTTATAGATGAAATTTATTTAGAATGACATCAATATGATCAAGCAGAAAAAACCTATTCCAAGTATGAATTCACTTTGTGGCATTTTAATGGGATATGTTGCCTAGCTTTCATACAGGATTCCCCATTGCTGGGCATCATTATAATCTGCCACACTGAAGACATCATAATAATATGACTGAAAAATTGTTAAAGCTATGTTAAAAATCCAAATCAGTCTCACACACACACATGCACACACTTAAGACTTAATGAACTCGGCCATAATGGACCCAGGTTGAAGGTATTGACTCGAGGTGCATGAGAACACACTTGCTGTGCAAGAAGAATTAAACATTTAGCTATATGTGTTGAATTTCTATTTTAAAATGCACAGTATATACATGAAATTATAATTGTAAACTTAGATCTATATACCCATCGTACATGCTTGAATTTCTAAATAGAAAGTGAATATCAGCATTTCACTTATGGCATCATATGGTTTTTAATGAAAAATCAAGGAATGCTGATCTTCACATAAATCAGTTTTATTTAGCATTCATTGTATACCAAATGATATGGGTATTTAGCTGCACTTGGAATAAATTCCCATTTTTTAAAAGCAAATATATTTATAAAATTTTTAGATGAAATAAAAATGTTTTGCTTCTTTGATTTTCCTTTTTACTGAAGAAATTTAAACAAAGATACTTAAATCTTCACATGAATGAGGGTGAAGGAAATCTTAATTTTCAAAATAGGGACAGGAAAAAATAGTTTTTTTAAAATATTTTTTTGCAAGTAGTTCACAAGCTGGATTTCAACAGGTGTGAAGTAATTTTGCATTAAAAATATAATAAAACAATCAACTACACTAATAGAAATCTTTAATATGGATCTTAAAAGATGAAAATAGTCTTGGTTTTTTTGCAGTTTTCCATATAAAGATTTAACCCAAAGTGTGTGATGTGTGTGGAAATAAAATAATGCAAAAGTTGTGGAGTGCAATATATATATATATATATATATATATATATATATATATATATATATATATATATATATATATAAAGAATACAAATCATATGGCGAATAGCAACCCTTTCAAGCGCACTGGATCCAGCAAGGGATCACGTGTGTCAAAGATTGATTAAGATGGATGCAATAAACTGATGAAGAACAGTGCAAAACTAGTAACTAACTAGCCTGAGAGCTTTCAACTCTTAATGAGTCTTTTTCAGTTTATTGCATATATATATATATATATATATATATATATATATATATATATATATATATATATATATATATATATATATATATATATATATATATATATATGTGTGTGTGTGTGTGTGTGTGTGTGTGATCTAACTGCAAACTAAATACTAGACAGATCTGCTGATGCATAATGTACTGGCAGATCTGGGTCAACACAGTTTGCTAGGACTAATCAGTAAAGCAAACAAGGTAGACCCTAATTTGTAAGCTCTTTATGCTATGGCCAATCATGGTATGTATTTGACAATATTTCTTGCTGTTGGACCCGACTTATAAATGAGTATGTGTATGGTACATTCATTTTATAATTTTTGGTATTGTCATTGTGCACTTATTTTAATGAGCTTTAACTAAATGAAGTTGGCCATAAATTATTTTTAAATGTGTTCAATTTTTATGTTGACTATGGTATTAGGAACTACAAATGACATATATGTGTCGTTACTTTTAATTGGGTTAGGGAGGAATACACTTATTAATTAACTTATTTGGCATTTCTATTGCAGCTCTGATGGAGTTTAGTGTTGATGCTGATGAGAAGAAACTCTGTCAAAAGTTTCATGACAATTACAGGGAATGTATGAAGGACACAACAGGTCAAGCACATGGTAACTAATATTCTAAAATGATAAAATTGTTCACTGATTCCACCATGTCTTGAGATAGGTGTAGGTAGTTTTTAAGACCAGAGTCTATCAACTTTTGGAATATAAAATATTTAGTTTCAGGTGAATTCATATATTTTCATTATGTCTTTTTTTAATTGCACAATTTTTAAAAATTTTTCAGGTTCGGCTAAACGAAAATGGAACGCAAATTTAAGGTAAATAATTCGTACAAACTGTCCCTCAGCTGTGTCGTACAGTTACTTCCCCTCTATTGACATTGTGTAAAAATTAGCTTTATTGCAGATTACCGTATTAAATTGATATGTTTGACCACCATATTTGTTGGGAGACCATAAATTAATTTGAAAGTAATTTGTTTGTGCACTTTATGTTTTAGGACATTCTTTTGAGTCGTAAGGTGTGGGACACCTTTTAAATACAGTCAAACCCACTTATCTCAACCTCGGTTACCTCACCAACATTATTAAGTCAACGTTTTTGAAGTGGAACCGCCAAATTCTCTCTTTGTCTTTATGTTGCCGAACTCTAATATCTCAAGCACAAAAAAAGGCCAAATTTGCCAATTAACGTCGGTTATCTTGATCCCTATGGCCAATTGCCGGCAATTTTTTTCCCCTTATTGGTGACAAAAATGTTCCATCTGTTGACAGACGTTTTGGTTATTTAATTTGTACAAACAATCATGGCTTTCGACTGCATAAATAAAAGGAGAATGGAAGGAAGCTACAAACTTAACAAAGTAATACATTGGAATCAATCAGTACACAAATGATCCTTTGTTTGTAGCGACAACCCCATCTTAGCAGTGTATTGTTACATCATAATCTGCTTATGCAGACATATGGTAGACCTGGATATAATTCAGTCATGGTTATTTTGCACCTAACACCATTTCATGTGTGAATGGCAGTTGTCTTCAAGATGTTGGTTGATTATTTCCCTCTCATTTGCAAAATCATCTACTTCTCTTTTGGCTTTCACTAATTCATCACGATTTTATTTTCTCTGAATGTTCATTTACGTCCATGCACAATTCACTATATTGTGTCACTTTAAAATTTGTTCCATTGTTTCAATTTCTTTTCAAAATTCTGTGAATACCAGTGAAAGGAACAAGATTTTGCTTCCATATCATGGCTGTCTTTATATATTAAAAAAAGCTTTTTAAAACAAATCTGCACACTTAAAAGAATCCGTAGTCTGCTTCTGATGTTGGCTTGTTTTGCATTAAAGCAACCTTTGTATTGATATCCTTTAAAAAAAAAAAGTAACCAAAGTTGCAATAAAAATATACAATCATTGTCTTTGATGTCCTGTCAGCAAGTTCAAAGAAGGAGTTTACTGCTAGTTGTGTTTATTTATCATCGAACTTCTATGTGCTTGGCATCTTTAGTAATAATTAATACAAAGGAGCATTGATGTTTGAGGATAAATAGTAATGATACTTTTGTAACCCTTGCTGGCAAAAAGATTGTCACTTACACTCAAGTGAATGTGTTTTCAAATAATGATATCAGTTAATTATTTTCCTCTTTGTGATTTTATTGGATCCAGTTTTCAGTCAGATAACATATTCAAACCTTTAAACACAACCAAACACAATTTATTTTTCAATGTTCATGTCAGTGAACAATGTGGCATATGTTGTCAGACATAAGCAAGACACACTACAGTATGGAAGTCTAGGCTAAATATCCAAGGTTAGTTACTTTGCTTTTATTATCAAATAAGTATTTTGTTTATCTATTTTATTGCAACATGCAGCAAGGGAGTACAAATGCAATACAAATTTATTTCATTTCTTAAGTCTTGGACATATGGCCTAAGTGAGAAAAAGTTCTCCATAAGTTCTGGGACAGTAAAAAAATTATTTTATCGTGTCCCAATATATACTGTCAATATGGAAATGATGTACCCAAAACAAAATCAAGTACCTTTACTAATTATAGCCTTAAGCAGGTCATAAAAATTTAAACAGTTGGTCTGAAAATCATACAGTTTTTATTACCAAATAAAGTTTGAAGTTTCATTCTTTGCTAATTAAAACTGAAACCTTGCTTTATTTTATCATGATCACATGCAAGGAGTAATATCTGACCAGAAAAACTTTGTGATTAGAAAGTAGCCAAAATCAGTAACAAAGATATCTGCAACAGTCTTTTGCAAATCAATAATTGTAATAGTTGTAACTGCCATTAACTTTTTATTGTTTGTAGGACACTCCCAGTGTGAATGTATTCTGTGGGCAGTAATGATTAAGCATGAAACAATGCAATTAAGGGTTGTTTTTTTTCAACACTAGCAAGGTTTATTTTCTTTGGTTTGTCAAGACTGAACACTCAGCCTGCACTGCAGTTTTATTTCCATAAATTCTGGTATGAACTCTGCTCTTGCACTCAATTTTTGACATTGGAAATACATGTGAAATTACAATTAAATGAATCACATTTGGGTACCATCTAGTCATTAAACTTGTTTTGTTAGTAATTCAGCTCCTGACAGTCCTTGATTATTGTTCTTACTTTAAATGCCTTACTCATTAATTGTTGGTACTGATATCTACATCACTGTGTTCACTTTTTAGCAGTGAGTGATGAAAAAGGCCATGTGGTCCAACTGTAGTATGTTTCTAACATTTGCAGGATAAGTGTTAGGTTCAAATACAGTGTGAATACATTCAAATTCACATGATCCAGAAATCTATCAGATCTGTTTATGTGAATGATTAATATATACAATGTACTGCTTTGGTGGGAAGTAACTGTCACATGATGAAGACTGCAGCTCTATCTCAAGTGACTGCTTCACACATGGCTGTAATATACAACTTCTAATGATTAAAAAAATGCTCCATAAACATGTTGCTTCATGACTTGGCTCTTGTCAGATAAGGGTTGCAGTTTTCCTTATTAATATGCTTAATAGTTTACTTGGTCAGATTGGATTTTGGTCTGGAGAGGTTTCACTGTAATATTGCAATACCTGTATATACAATGTAACCTGACTATAACACAGTAGAACCTGACTGAACCATGTTGTAACCAACCAAGTCTGTTAGCTGAAGTAAATGATACATTTACCTAAAATATGGCAGGGGTTGGGTGTGTTTGGTGTGGTGTAATAAAAGCAAGTGCAAAAATACTTGCTTTTGATTAAATAAAGATAAACTAGTCTGAAAAACACTTGTATTTTGACCACTCTTATTTGTTTAGTACAATTCATAATCCATTAAGTTCTGTACATGTATATAATAAATCCATGAATTTGACCATGACTCACATTATCAAATTCATGCATGACTCACATCCCATTAGAAAACACAGATAACACATCTATAAAACAAATGATAGTCCTTGTTTTGATTTATATCCAGTTGTCACAATTCACTACTAGTGACGCAAATAGAAAATGACTGTAGTTGTTTACATGCTACATGTATTTTTACTTAAATTGGCCCAGATTTAGGACAGATGGAGACAGCTATCATCTTGCCAAGGCTACAAAGGAGATGAGGCTATTCATAGGGAAATGGAAACATGTGAATGAATTAAAAAGTTTAACAAATGTCTTTGCAAGATACCCCATCTTCAATTAACTTGATGGCCAGATATTTATAGTTTCAAAAGATTGGAAATTTAATTTGCATTTTAAGCTGGCATTGGTAGCAACCAAATGCGTTAAAAAAATTTCTGGAATAAAAGAAACTTTCACGACATAATAACCATGTTTCAATCATTTGGAAAATGCAACAATCTAGCAGATTCCATTGCTTTTATTTAAATTTGGTGCTAACTTCCTTTGAACAAGATTCCTTGTTTGTTATTGAAGATTCTTGTCAGCTTTCATCAGTGAAGAGTGCATATGTTATTGAAGTTACCACTGATGACAATTTTGGAAGACCAAAAAGATGTCCATTTCTTATTATGTTAGCAACATCAAATAATTGTAGAAAATTGATTTAGAATGAAATTTTGTTTCATTTGCTTTGTATTTATAGAGAATTATTGGTACTTCAAAGGTAATTAGTTTTCTTTAAAGTTTTACCAAAACTACTCTTTCTGTGTACATTTTAAAAACAAAAGGAATATCAGCCATCATTTGGTAAATTTATCTTTGAAAGTTAGTAGATTGTAGCTAGTCCTGGTAGCATGACTGTTGGATAGACAACATGTAGGTTTCTATTTTTGTGCAAGGGTGGATCAATTGATGTTTCTGGTAGCTGAGTGAAGCTTCCTTCCATATTTGCATCAGACATTTTGGAGAAAAAAAAACAGGTCAACGGGTGTTCTGTTCTGGCAGGGATAACTACAGAAAATATGAGTGTTCTGAAGGATTTAATTCTATTAATAAAAATGAGGAAATTTACTTACTATTCACATACAAAGGTCAGTCTAAATAAATTTATTAATTACTAATGAATGGCCCCACCTCTGTCTTCGTGAGTTCGAGTCCAGACTCGGCTAATGTTGGTAAGTGAAAAAACCTGCCAGTAGCTTCTGGTGGGTTCCCAGGGTTTTCCAGGGTTCTTCCTCCATAAATACTGGCTGCCATGTATAGCCTATCTTATGCTGAAAAATGGCGTTAAATCTACAACACAACATCCAATAAATGGCCAATAGTTTGACACTATTTCATCTGAAAGATCCATTATGAGATAGTACCTCATCCGGTTGTCTCCACTGGTAAAAATATCACAATAATAAATGTGGAGATCTCACAGCATAGAGTCAGACCACATGACAGAATAGGTGGATTATGATATAACAGTGCATTCTATATCAAATTTGCATCTTCCTTTCATGATGCCTCTGAATTTCATTACTCCAAACCCAAGATTTTTTTCTACAAGTTTAAATGGCCAACAGTATCACACTAAATTCACCAGATGGTATATTTTGTCATCAGTAAGGAAAATAAATCACAATTTGTGACATTGGCAAAGCCAGTGTGATCCATGAATTTTTTTTTTTACATTGTTATTTTTCATACTTTCAAAAAGAAAAATCTTTTTTGGTGTATGAGAAAAATACACATATTAGAAATTTCATGAGCCACATCATAATTGTCTTGTATTAGAATTTATACATTCCCTAAAATGATAATAAACTTTTTACACATTACTTTTCATACTTTTAAGAAAGAATTTTTTGTGTACAAGAAAAATGCATGTATATGAAATTTTGAAATTTTGGAAGCCATGGCAAAATCATGTTATATCTGAATTCATGTTATAACAGCATGCTCTATTGGGGTCACACTGTATGTGCATTTTGATTGATGCTGGTTTATATTTATTCCACCAGAGCAGGATCTATTCTAAAACTAAACATTTTGTGGGGAATTTCCTCCTTCCATTTGTAAAAAGGGTAGAATTTTCAGAATATAGGAGGATTTAATGAAGAAATAAAGGTAGGGATTGAAAATATGATGCACAAATATCACATAATCAGCAGCTATTTTTGCATGCTGATTACCATCAATCCTGCAATCATGTATGCTAGAACAAACCCTGCTGAAGTATTGTTTACATTTGAATTCTTACCTATAAAGAATAATTATCAATGTACCTTCTCAAGAAGTGTATATCATGCTCTGCTAAATACTCTCCCTCCCTCCCTCTAAATATATGTAGGTGCCTCATTCTGATTTAGATTTATCCAATAATGAGATTAGTCAAGAAAACCAGTGTATTTGGTGGATAAACTTTCCAGAAAGAACCAACAACCCACAGAAAGCTAGTAGCAAGCTTTATCACATATCCACATAGGTTGAGTTGAGCATGGAATAATGTGGACAGAGGTGAGATGTGTGAGTGATCTGTAAAAACATGAATCATACGGAGAAAAGTCACAAGACACAACTGCGTTTCATTCTTAAAGTGAAAGATGGGAAACCCTTCAAGCTCAAGCATCATGGCTGAAGTCTCTAAGGTTACATAACCTTATGAAAATTTCAGTTTACAAGATTAGAGCAAATCTCAGTAAACCTTATGTGTCTGAACATAACATTTCAATCCACAACATAATGGAAGATGTTGGCTGGCATACACAGTCAACCATCTTAAATTTATCTCCATGATATAACTTCTCAGACACAAAAATGGAATCTGTTGGGTCCAATGTCTATGGCCCAGTGTCTATAGCCCAGATGACCACCAGACACTACACCTACTTACATCTATGTAATATCAATGAGTGGAAAAGGTTTTAATAAATGTTACAAAAAAAGAGACAGGCATAAAATACTATTGATCTTTCATTTACTATTTTAAGGTACAATAATACTGGCAAGCTTGTATTATTTGATAGTGAGTTGTCATAATGTATACATTGTAATACAGGTAAATGAATTCATGAATTTGCAGTGACATACTTTAGTTATATGTTTATATGCATCTACTTTTGTTTCCATATATTTTGCAGACATGTTGTCTGTAAAACAGCAATAAGAACAGTGTGTATTGGACTGAAATATTACAGGTAAGATAATAATGTCTGAGCATATATATTGATCCCTACCAGTTGTAGAGTATATAATTGGTGTATCCAGTATAGTTCTCTATTTTTCCATTTATATTGCAACTTGAGAATTTTGGATCATATTTAATGATTTCTGTTATCTGATTCAGAACAAAGTTTATGCTGTGGTCATAGTGGTCAAAGTATTTAGACACAGGTCACCTTATTGTTATATCCCTAAGGTGTTCTTTTCTTCTCACTTCTTTTAGTCTCATCAGCATATTATTTTGCCACAGAAGTGGAAGGTGAGTAAGTAATTACATTATATGTAATACAGTGACCTCTTAACTTGGAAATAATTTACATTAACTGTTGTAAATGTACTTCTAAAAATTTTAGATTTATCCATTTTCATGCAAAAGATGCAGTTGATGGTCACATTGTCTAGTACTTTGTATGCAAAATGATTTACAAATAAAACTTGGGTGTTTACTAAAATCTTAGCTCTTATTAAATGATTGCTGAATTGGAAACCTCTCTTCTCCATGCAAACATGGGAGGGTTTTGGAATGTATGTGCATTATGTTCCATAAGCCTCCCATTTTTGCAATGAGAATATGGTTTCAAATTAAGCCATTATTTAATAAGAATTAAGTTTTCAGGTAAAGACCTAGGTGTTAGAGGTAAATTGTTCACAAATTACGACACCATCAGATGCACCTTTTGCATGGAAAATCTAAAATATTTAGAAGCACATATACAATGAAGTATTATATATTGCAGTATCATTTTTTTTTTGTTGGGCTCAATTATCATGGTTTTGTAATTTAAGACATTTTCATGGATATTTGAATTTGTGGTTTTGCCTGTCAAAGTTTGCATATAAGTAGGTTCTTAATTTGTATATTTCAAAGTGTACAAAGAATAAAATGCATGGAAATAGTAGTCACTTGAATATTTTAAACAATTCTACCACATGAATGAGCACAAATGAAAGATGTGACAAGTTCAATACTTAAACTTTTTTGTCAAAGTGAAGAACAACTGTGGAAGCCAACACAGCTAACATAACTAGAACAATACTACCACCTCCATGAGCATAAAAAAAATACCTGTTAAAATCAATCACTTACACCATGTTTTCATGATAGTACTCAATACCAAAGTAACCAACACCACCAAAGTGAGTAAATGCTATTTAAATGACAGTGGAATCATTCTTTTGTTTTTACCTGCCTCATGTACAGATGTACAGACCAACTTCATCCACTAGACCTAATAGTAAATAAAGAATATATATAAAATTTAAATCGCACTTCCACAATTCATATGTTGTTCTTTTGGATTTAAAAGGCATAGATGAAATATTATTTCAGGAGGATTTGAATTTTTCATCAACAGTTGTACTTGAAGAATCAATTTGAATAAGCAATAAATTTAATTTTCATATACTAGTATTTTTTTATTCTTTCTGTTTCAGTGCCTTATATATTTTCTTTTTATCTTTATTCTTTCTTATTTTGCATTTCAATTTAAGTCAGTGATTGAAAACTACAGCCTCCAGATACTTTATAGATACCTGTGCATTGAAACAATATAAAAAGCTTTATAATTTTTTAAATGCTAAAATAAAAGATTTAAAAGCTAATGTTTTAATTGCCAGATTACAGTATTGATGCTGATTTATCAGATACTGGTAGCTTTGTTAATTTCTTGGATTGAAACACAGTAAAAAAAATGGAGGGGAGTCATTATCATATGTGGTTATGTTTTCACAGGGTCTTTAAATTCATGGTTATGAGCAGCAATGAAAACAATAAAAATTGATTCCCCATGAAAATTTCTGATACTGCAGTATTTCAGTTGCAACATTGGTATGGTTGATAGGCTTGTTGTTCTTTAAAGCTTTCATCTTTCCAAAAGGTTGCTTGTGACAACGGCTCTGTTTAATATCCTTTCCTAGAGTTAACTTGATGCACATTTCATGTCTTGGTATTTTGGCTGAAATGGATACCAAATTTCATACTCACTTATATTTAGTGGCAGACTTTTCTCAGCCTCAACTATTCCAAAATTGTGGTCACTGATTGCTCTATCTCTAGCTGGGTGGTCAGAGACCATGTTAACCATATAACCCATTCACAGACAATTTTGAAAATTTGCATACAAAATATTATTAAACTTTCCATTGATATGTTTTTCATGTTTCTAGTTTACATATTCTAAGAATTGCACATCATTTGAGAACAAAAAATTGCAATAAAAAGATTCACTTTTGGTTGACCCGGCATTCATCACATTTGGTCATCTTCTAAGCTTGCCAACATTGCAGTAGTCATAGGTAGATATTAAGTATATGCAATTTATATTGTCTGCTAGGACCTTTGTCCATGATTGAGGGTAAAGTTTTGGCCTGTATGACTATTGGCATGTATTGTCTGAGTTTTGTCATAATTATAAGTGGTAAACACAATGTTTACTTGAATTTGACTTCAAGTGATGACCTTGATTTTGACCTTAGAATGTTCAGTAAGCAAACTTGTTCACAATATTTGATGGAATTTTGCATTCAAAATGACCTGCATCCTTGGCATTTTTTGTGTCATAGGTAAGGTAACAGTTTGTATTTAAAGGACTAGGTAAATAATTATTCATTTCTCTTTATATGTTCATTCTGTGGGATCAATTTTAATTGTGTTCAGTTATAATTTGAGAGGATTTTTTAAAAATTATTTATTGGAATTACAAAGTGATCATTGATTTTTTTAGACGAAAACTATTTTAGAATTAGTGAGGACTCATTCAAAGACATTCTTGATTATATTATTGTGGTGCATAAAGATTATTGGGATATAAATTCATTCAAGACTATTAGTACATCAGTGCATTCAAGGTTATTGGAATTCATTTGAGACATTCTATACTTTTGGACTTGTGATAGAGCATTTAGTTCACAGTACTACTGTAAGTGTCTTTTAAATTTTCACGTTATATTCCAGGGTAATAAATTGTTTATTGAATTTCACAAAACTTGTTCGTTTTGCTTCTTTCTGTTACATAGTTTAAGACCTTAGAGTCAAAACATACCTTTTTATTGTAAGACAATGAATTGGTAGTATTAATCATAGAAAAGTAAGCAGATAGTGTGTAGATGTGAGAAGCAAAATATTTTAGATAAACTCCTTTTATTAGGCTACCATGAATGCTTACAAATCACTTGATTAAAAATATGTCATGTGGAAACATAATACCTTGCCTTTCTAAAATAGTATCCACAGAACATGTACATGATACACAAGAAAAATAAAACCCCAGTGGTTGCCATTGGGCAGATTTGATACATACGTGATTCAAAAAACAACCCCCAGTGGTAAAAGAAAATTATTAAAAATTTTGAATGTTTATTGGTATTTTTAAGATTTTTAGTATTTAAAATTTCTTATGCAAATTCATGCCAGGCCTGTGGATCTTGAAACCTTGATAGCTGTCAGTGTGAATTCAAGTAGGATGATTCATCATCACACTCCAGGCTGCCTGGGATGCCTGGCTGCTGCCTTATTCACAGCATATGCTATCCAAGGTAAGAGAAAAATATAATCCATTCAGATAGGAAGACAAAGGTATCACATTTATCACACTAATAGCATAATAATCTGTGTAGTCAGTATTTTGAAAGTTATATAATTTTTGTGCTGTTTACTTGCAAGTTCAGAAAGATACTTGCTCGATTTTTGTGTATAATTTGTGAAAGATTTATTGCTCACCAGTACTAACTGCAGTAGAACTTCACTTAGGAATAGTAAATAAATACTTCTTATCTCATATACTATTGACTCTACTTTCATGAAAGTTGATTTGCACATAAGGAGTAATACAACACTGTAGCAAAATTAGATTACAGACTTTCTTGTTCCAGTGATCACCGACACTGTTGTTACATTTAGGTTAGGTTTCTGAAAAGCTAATCCTTTGCAAAAAAGAACAAAGAAACATACATCCTTCCTTTGGAGAACTACACATACCAAAAGAAGATAACTGTAACATATCTTTCATGCTTCAATGTTTATGTACACTTTTATGTTATAGTACATTTCATGGGCACTTGCTTGTACAGTCATAAAATAGATATGTACTATATGAAGAGTAATGCACCATCATGCTGAATTTAGGTCATATTAGCCTAGATTTCATGCTTTCATGACCTAGAACAGATTTTACCTTATTATTATTATTATTATTTATATACTTAAGTGTGCAATATAGAGACTTAATGGTGAAATAATTTTCACATTTGTTTCTTATGCCTCTATTTCCACATGTGGAAACTATATCCTTATATCCTTATATTTTCATATGTGAAAAAAAAAGATTTCCCATCATGCCATGCCATGCTTTATAGGATGTGCAAACAAAAGTTGTCCCTTCAACAACAAAATGAGTACTTTGTGAGCTAAAACAAATAGAAACTACTTTACATTTCAAACATGGAAATTAATCTTTAATAAAAAAAAAATTTGAACAGATGCCATTCATGTCTTTCCAAAGTTATTTCCCCTTACTTCCTGGACAACAAGTCTGCTGTGACAGTCACTGATGCATTGCTGAATCAGACTTATATATAGACTGTACCAAGAAGTATTTTATCATGAGCTATGTTTTAGTCTTCAGTGACAATTACATTTTTGTCTGGCCTGTGACAGGTGGCATATATTATTACAGTGTCAATTGCCAACTGGTGTCACCTTTTGGTTCAATTTTTTTAAAAGGACAAACGAGCTCCCGTTATTGTCTGGGGATCATTATCTGACTTTGCTCACAAATGTGTTGGGGAGGGCGTGGGAGGAAAAGTGGAATATCCTAAAAGAATGATGGCTAAAGAATTTTAAAGTTAAACCCACAAGGAGTAGTTGTTTGCATTTTAGGTCATTGCTCAATTTTTTTCAGGTTTCTGTTCTGGCCAATATTCTTACCATGGATGATTTGACATCAGACAAAGTAAATATTTTTACCATTGTCAAATAGTGCTACTGTTGTAGAGGTCAGAAGGTCAGAGGTCACATAGGTCAGTTTCTTCTGTTTTTGCTGGGGTGGGGGAGCATTTGTATAATGCATTTATAGACATTTGACTGCTAACTTGATTCAGCAGTTTTTCATGGCACATTCTTGTGTTATGTATATGTGATTCAATAGCTTGTTTGTAAGGTTTAAAATTCTTTTTATTTCATTTTTGTTTTATTGTATTTAATCACAATAATATTTTTCACAGTCTTGATTCTTTTTCAGTAATGAGATATATTTTTGTAACAAAATTTGTTTATTCAAGATGAAGATGTATTATCATTTAGTCCATCTTATCCTGGTAATAGTGTCAACAGGAAGTTTAAATGATTGGTCACTATCAGGGGCATACTTTCTTTGCGTGATCACTGTGTGTAAACAACCTTTTTTATGATTGGTTCTTAAGTGGGTTTATACTGGCCTACATATGAAAAATAGTGTAGTAAAAGATCACATGACCAATCTTGTGAGTCTTGAAATGAGGCATTGGGGTTTTAAATATGCAATCCTAATATTTTTTAGGCAGTCATCCAACACCTTGAAGGAACAAGGTGTTGTTTTGGTTTGTTGCCAGGATTGTTTTTGTCTTATTTTTGGATTTAATAATTTATTCCAATGGAAACTCAACAAGTTGACATTTTTATTAAAAAAATTCTGAAAGATATTCATGGAAGTTTATTCTGGAATTATTCAGAAACAAAGATTGTGATTCAAGTGAGGAATTGTTGATATTCATACATTGGACTACATCTGATGTCATCGCCTTCCATATTCATATGTTGTTGGGACTCAAACCTGGATTCTAATAGGACTATTTAGTGATATGACTTTTGTTTTCATTCTTAGGATCAAATTTTGGATTATATTCACAGACTGTAAGACCTTTTTACCAATTTTTTTATTGTTGTCTAGGGAAATAAATTGTTTTGTTAAAATAAATAAAGCTTGTTGGCTTTCACTCTTTTCTTTGTTACTGAGTACAAACCCTTGTCACATAGCAAAGAAAATTGGGGTAGCTTGTCCTTGGATTTATGAATTTTGGTTAAATATTTCAGAATTTTTTTTTAAATTTAAATTTTCCTAGTTTCTAAATCCCAAGTACAATTTTACAATTTTATTTGAAATCTTTAAGTGAAAACAACTGGCTTTCATTTACAATGTCATCAAAAGTGGAAACTTTTTTCTAATCCAACTGAACAGCAGTTGGATAGTCTTAAGAAAGATGAGTTGCTTGAACTTGCCAGAAAGTATGAATATTCTGAAGCAAAATCTTCCTTAACAAAACAACAAATTCAAATTATTTTGATGCAATATTTGGCTGGGAAAAGTGCTTTTGATAAAAGAGTTTTGGCATCAGTCAGTAAGTCTATGACACTCTGACGTTAATGTAATGGAAATAAAAATGAAATTCAAAATGGAAGTCGAGTTAAATAGGCTTCATCTTCAGAGAGAAGAAAAAGAGAAACAAATGCAGTTGCAAGAGAAGCAATTGCAATTGTAATTTGAAAAAGAGGAGAGAGAAAGGAGAGGGAGAAAGAGAGAGAGACAAGAGAGGTAGAAAGATAAACAATTGCATTTTGAGAAAGAGGAGAGAGACAGACAGATGCTATTACAAAGAGAGAAGGATGAAAGGGAATTTCAACAAAGAATGAAAGAATTAGAACTGGCAGGTGACAAGCATGATTCTACTTCACGTATAGATTCAAGTTTTGACATTGCAAAAAATATTGGGGCAGTTCCCCCTTTTCAAAGAAAGAGAAGTAGACAGATATTTTCCTCGTTTTGAAAAAGCTGCAGAAAATTTTAAATGGCCAAGGAAGTATTGGACTCAGCTACCACAGTGTGTACTAGTTGGTAAAGTTAGTGATATTCACCATTCCCTGTCAGTACAACAGAGTTCAGATTATGATTTGGTTATGGAGTGCATATTAAGGGTTTATGCATTAGTCCCTGAGGCTTATCGGCAAAAATTCAGAAACTATAAAAAAAGAAGCTGGGCAGACTTATATTGAATTTGCTGGAGAAAAAGGACAATTATTTAAGAGATGGTGCTTAGCCAAGAAAGTTGAACATGCTTATGAAAGTCTTGAACAACTTGTGTTGCTTGAAGAATTCAAAAACTGTGTTCTTGAAGAGCATAAGATTGAAACCTTGGAAAATGCTGCTCTTGCTGCCGATGAGTACTCCTTGACTCATAAAGTTCCTATTGTAAGCAAAACATTCACTCAGCAGTCTACTGTTAGGAAGGTATTTCAGCCTAATACGACTCAGTAAAAATCAATCTGGGACAAATTCTAAAAATAAAGCCTCTGAGAGACTTGATTTAAAATCCTTGTTTCTGCCTATGTGTTCCTATTGCAAGAAAAAAGAACATTTATGTTTGCTTCAAACTGAAATATAGGCATCTGAATCGAGATAGACTTATCCCAAATGCTCTTATTTCTAAGAGGTCAAGGTCATGGTCGGTGTTGAAAGTAATACATTTGTTGGGTCTAATAAACCCAAGTCTAATTTTATTATGGAGAATCATGAACCATTCATGTGGAAGGGTTCTGTAACACTCTTGGGTGATTCGGCCAATCCTATTCCTAATAAAAATTTTAAGGGATAAAGGAGCTTGTCAGAGTCTTTTAGTGTCAGGTGTTTTGCCTTCTTCAAAGAAGTCATGTTCTAATGAGAGTGTTCTCATTCAGGGAGTAGAGTGCAGCTTTGTTAATGTTCCTCTCCATTCTGTAAATTTGGCATCAGATTTGGTTGAGGGCATTCCTTTGTTGCTAGGCAACGACCTAGCTGGAGACATGGTTGTGGTTAATCCACTCATAACTGACAAGCCTTCTTTGGATCAGAAACTTGATCCAATTGAAAAAGAATACTCTGAACTTTATCCAGCTTGTGCAGTTACCAGAGCTATGTCAAAGAAAGCTCTTGAGAATGATTTTGATAAGGAAGATATTACTTTAGCTGACACATATATTGTTCAGGCTTTTGATGAAGTCACTTTCACTTCAGTTGGGAGGTGTTGATCACAGCGATCCTCTTTTAAATAATCATTCTCTTTTATTTAATCAGGGTAATTAACGACAATCACTTGTTGTTGAACAGGAAAAAAATCCTGAGATCTCCTGTTTGTTTCAGAGGGATGTTAGTGAAATTGAAGTACCTGTCATTTACTTCATTAAAAATTAAGTTCTTATGAGAAAATGAAGACCTCCTGAGGTACCTGCTAATGACAAATAGTCAGTGAACTATCAGTGTAGTTCCAAAATCTTGAAGATAGGAAATACTAAGTTTGGCACATGAAACTCCTCTGGCTGGTCATTTATTATAAATAAAATTCATAACAAGATCTTAACTCACTTCTATTGGCCAAAAATCAAAAGTAATGTTTGTAAATTTTGTAGATCTTGTCATACTTATCAAATGGTAGGAAAACCCAATCAGAAGATACCTAAGGCTCATCTACAATCAATTCCAGCATTTGACAAACCATTTAGCAGAATTATGGTAGATTGTGTTGGTCCCTTACCTAAGACCAAGTCAGGCAACTAATATTTGTTGACCATTATGTTCGTGTCAACAAAATTCCAAGATGCAATTCCTTTTAGGAATTCTATAGTAAAAACTTTAATATAGCTTTTGACTCAATTTGCCCTCCAATCAGGTCAAAGCTCAATTTTCATGTCTGGACTAAATGAAAATGCTGCTGCTGAGACAACCAATATATCTTCTATATTGATCATCTTGAAAATCTTATGTGTTTTTCATTATAGTACTTATTTTGATGTCTAGTTCATTGTAAAAATAGTTGTGCCAATCCGACATCCAATATGGTTATCATGGAACAAAAATCTCATTATGGCTACTCCTGAATGGAAAATCATTTCAGCATGGGCTTTTAACCAGAAGACTTTTTATGATCCTAACTTTATCCTAAATGAAAATTAGGACACTATGATATCTAGTATAGCCACCATGGCAACCATCTTGAAACTCTTATCACTACTCCTCCTGAAGTTTGTTTCAGTTATAAGTGATATATATATATATATATATATATATATATATATATATATATATATATATATATATATATATATATATATATATATATAGATATAGATATATATATATATCTATATAGAGATATATAGATATATATATATATATATATATATATATATATATATATATATATATATATATATATATATATATATATATATAGCTTTTATGACCTCTGGTGCCAGTCTTACATCCAGTATCACTGCCAAGATGCTCATCTTGAAACGCTTTTACTGCTATTTCCTTCAGAAAGGCTGGCCATATTGTAATAGGTTTTTCAAATGAGAGTCTTAAAGAGTATGCCAGATTGTAATGTGAAAATCCATTTGGAAGGACTGGTGTCCAAAGCACATCATACTAAATGTATGTACATAACTGTTGCTGAGGAGATAGGAGATAGTTAGGGTGAAATCTGATGTAGCATGGATAGCCTGACGGAACCATAATTGTACAGTCCTAATTAGATGGTTCTACACACCAACTGCAGGTTCATTCACAGAAATGTCACAGTTCACATACCAAATTCTTTTTCTTGGGCCACTGATTTCTTCAATACTACAACCAGTGCAGCACATATTTCAAAATATTACACAATATCCATAAATATTTGTATTCCATGCCACAAAATGACAGTGGAAGAATGATGTGTTATAAGATGGTCATGCCTTAAATGTGTTCCAAATGAAGTGCTCTCCAATAAACTTATATGAAGAGCAGTGCCCTATGATGTGGACCACTCTATCACGTCTTGCATTATCCCCTATGAAGTGAAATGCTTCCCAAATGAACCCATATGAATTGCAGTGTCCATAAGATGAGGCCAGCAGTATCAGTCTGTGTATCCACAATACCTAAAAGAAGAACACTGAAAAGCAGAGGCAGGGAGTAGAAAGTGCTATTGTGTACAAAACGACCTGTAGTCAGTACAAAATTACCAATTTGAAATTTTATCACTCAGGCCAATGCATTTCCAAAAGGGATAGGAATTGTACCTACCCAAGACTCGAATAGTACTATCTGATAGAAAATGCTAACATCCTGATGCTGCCCTAATCCCTGAATAAACGAGGATGAGATGTGCATTTAGTTAGGGGAAAATCCCTCCATCATGTAAGAAAGAGTGGTCCAATGCCACTCCAGTAGTTATAAATAGTGACACTGCGCATAATTGCAGTTTGAAAGAGGAAATGGTCTTATCATGAATTCCTGGAAATTCTTTTGACAGTAGAGCGTCAGACTCTTCAATGGACTTTTGTTATGACTAACATTAATTTAATAATGTAGAAAAAGTTAATGATTCATTTTCTTTTTGTTACTCTTCAGACCGTCCAGTCAGAGAATGGGGAAAGAGACTAATGGACACAAAAGCTAAAGCTGAAGAATATCTGAATAAACAATATGGATATGGGGCAAATACTAAAAGGTTATGGTATGTAATGGATTTCAATAAAATGATCCATTTGTAACTCTTAAGTTTAAGTGAGCTATAATTTAAAAACTAAACAAAATTTACTGTAAAACTTTTGGAATTGACTATTATCAATAATCTATAATAAATTGTGTACATTGTTTTGACTATTTTTATTATCTCTTCTTCCATCCCATAGTTGATATGTTGAATTATATTTGTGTTTCTTCTGTGCATTTTTGAAATGGATTATGGATGGCACAGTGGTAACACAATCACTTTGTGCTTCTACAGTCAGGGTTTGATCAATAAAATTACATTGTGTAATGCTTAATGGATGTACTCCCAAGATATGTATTTCTCACTCTTGAATCAGATAAATCTAGCTGATTTGCTAATCTTATATATCATATCTCAGTTTATTTGTCTCAGTCCTGGTGTGAAGACACCAGGTACTACTTATCAAGAGAAGACATCTTGTTTTATGCTGTGCCTTACAGAGATATTTTAAATTCAAACAACAGCAACAGAGATACAACAAAAAGATTTAACACATAAAGCAACTTTATGTCTCCAACTTTGATTACACATCATACTAAAAATTTTGAGAAAGACCAACACACACACACACGGTCTAGTGATTTGGCATAGCTCATAAATGAAAGTGTACCATATAACCCCAAACTGCATCAGTGCTGATCAAATGAAAAAACTTGAATACCTGCTATTTAGCCTTAACACACCATCAACATTATTAAACACTTTATGGGATTTAACAATATGTTGCACTTTGGGTTATGGTGAGGGGATGAAGAACACAGAAACATCAGCTGGGCAGGGTAGGGCTTACGAAAAACATGCCATTAAAGGCCAAGAATTTATGCTAACCCAACATAGATAAGTGTCCGGTGTCTACAACATTTCAGTGATTTTTGTAATCTGACTATCCATTCTACCTTGCCCATCTAACCCACCTGGATGCACCTGGGCCAAATGAGAAAAGAATTTTTACAGGCACCAGTTGGGATAAGAAAGCTGAGTATAGTAATGACATAATGTGGATATGTGAGAAAGCTTGCCAGTAGCTTTTCGTTGGTCAGTGGTTCTTTCTGCAGATTTTCTGGTTTCTTTCCTCCACCATTAATACTGGCTGCCATGTATAGCCTATCATGTGCTTAAAAATGGTGTTAAGCCCCACAACAACAACAATAACAACAATAATGAAAAAAATGCTATGAAAGTAAACTTACCCAATATATTACAAAAACTCAATTGTAAGAAAATATTTATGTCAGAAACTAACAGGGAAACCTGTTCCAGACACACTGGCAAAGTTGGCAACAATCAGAATTGTGCTATGTCATTCCTGCTTTCTTCAAACTTTGCCAGACACCCTTAATTCACCCATTTGAATCAAACATAATAGTACAATTGCAAATGAAAGCTCCTGCATTTAACAATCATGGTATTTCATTTGTCAGTCCACATGCCATTCCACAAGAAGATTTCCATGTAGTGTATCATTGCACTAGTAATAGCAACACTTCCAGGACAGGAAAATAACTTTCAAGAAAATCATGAAGTAGAAATCTCCTCAAATGGTTATCAGCTAGGTACTGTATTTATTGTGGTAATTTTAGAACCAAATTCAAATTACAACACCAGTATGTCAAATAGTTTCACCTGTTCCAAGCAAAAGGTGAGTTATATATGGTAGTAACATAAATCTCAAATTCTCCATGAATAGTCCAACACATAAATATTACTACGGTCATTATACACTTCATTAAAGATATGTACCCAATATTGTGCTATTGGCTACCACAAAACTTTTTCAAATTAGAATTGATGAAAGCTAAAAGTTATCCTTATAAAAATATTAATTTCTTATTTTACATCCATTGCTTAAAATGTAATAATACACAGATAGTATAAAAAGTTTTTTATGATTATATTTTCTATTGTATAAAACTTGTCTACTTAGAGTCAACAGGTCACCCCACTGTCCTCAATAAACTATATTTATTAATGTGTGATATTTAGAAACAATTGCACATTGCTCAAGATGATCATGGTACATTACAACACAGTGCTATTACAACTTTTATTTTGTCAAGTATGTTAACTGATCATAAAATCTTATCCTGCCTCGCAAATCCAGCCCTTCAAAATCGAACTGTTTTAGCTAAAAGGACAAGTTATCTGCCCACCTAGGTAACAGTTAGATAGAGTGAACTTCCCTTGACACTGGGATTAGCACCAAATCCTGTGATCATCAGTTACAACTTTAGTTTGTGCTGAGTAGAATAGGCTCTTCAGACAAAAAGGCCTTGCAAAATCTATGGAAACATTTTGGAAGTTTTCTACCTTAAAATAAGTTGGAGGAGTTTTATCTTCAAAGGGAAGTATACTCCATCTATAAATTTCCAACTTTGACATGTTATCAATTCGCCTTCTTAACAGACTTTGGTACATTTGGTACCTATCTGCATGGGTCCAGTGGCATCCCCTTTAATTGCTATAGCTTTATTAATAAGTGCAGAGCTGATGTATGATCTAAAGAACTCATTTAGTATTGCTGCATAATTTCCATATGTGTGTGTGTGTGTGTGTGTGTGTAATGGTGTAATGTTTTGTTTTATTTGTTATTGAAAAATAACAGCAGAAGGCGTTCTATACTACTTTTTGAATAGAAGTCATCAGTATACAGCTAGGAAGGGGAGTAAAGACTGCCCTGAAAGTATTTTACCCATGGAAATTAAACCCTATTGAACACTTAACATAAACCAGCTGTTGGTGTGTACCAGTTCAAGTCCAGTGTGGAATATCTGATTACTTTTACTGTCAATTGATATTTCAATGCTAATTAGATTAAGGCTTACACTTCAGTAAGTTTTCTATATAGTTGTAGTATCCACTTCATATTTACATACATGATGCTTTACTTATTTAATGTGTATAGAATGTCATTACACCATTCCTACAGGTAAAATTGTCTCACAACTGATATTGTAGTGTCAGCTTTGTGTAACACTGCATGGACACCTAAGTTCATACAGCAGGATTGCATGCTTCATTTTGTGTTTTGTCATCTTTAATATTTTGTCTTAAAGATTTAGACCATAGGTGAGACCAGACTGACAACCACTGTACATGTGAGGTTTATTTCTGCATGTCATTCTTTGAATACATGTCAGACCATCATATTAGGGACACAAGTCAGTGGACAGAAATCCTAATGGTACTCTAGGAAAAGGCACAGAAGCATACCTTGAGGGGCAAAGACATCACAGCTTGCACACAAATGTTCAAAACCATATCATGTGCTGGTGAGTGAGATAGACAGCAACAACCATCTAAGCTACCATCCTGCATATCAAAATTATGGACCAGCTACAAGGTTCAATATCCTGTACCCCATTCCAACCTCAAGAACTTGACAACACCATGGCCGCCAAGATGACCATATTCAATCATGACCCAGCTTGGCCATATAAATCAGATCACAATGGACAAAGACAGCAAGTGATTATCAGCCACCATGAAACAAAGTTGTCCAGTTTCATATCTTGCATAGTGCCTCTAGGCACTTCATGCATGGGATATAAAGCTTAGCACCTAAATAGATAGCAATCCATACATGAACCCAGTTATACAGCAATCTAACCCACAATGCACTGCCAGGCACTTCCTGTGGATGATGTCCAGTTTATATAGGCATTCTCACAGATCATTCTTACTTGCATAGTACCACTAGACACTTACAGTATACAGTGACCAAATAGTTTCCACTTGTCCTCAAGTCTTTGCCACCCAAATGGAGCTTCTACTATGCAACACTTCGGAATTAAAGGGTTCTAAATCCTAAGTGAAACAAGCTGCCATACTTTACATTCTTCTACTACTTCGCAGGTAGAAAAAGAGACTTTGGCTTCACTATCTTAATCCAAATATGATGATTTAATTTTATTAGATCTTACTATGATGCATGAAAACTCAAACCTGCAGGTTTGGACTGAAGAAGTGTTCTGCCCACTCCTGTCGGAGTTCTTTTAGCCTCATTCCAGTACAACACCTGCCTGGTCTGCAGTTCTCATATTGGTAATCAATGACTTGGAAAGAATCTTTTAATTGTTTGCACTGTCTGAGAGTTACTGACATTTTTGGGCCACTTACAGCCACAGTTCTTCTTGCTGATGCCATCCCTTGAATTGTTGTCTGCAGTTTAACAAGCCAGACATACGCCCATAAATTGATTCATAATGTTGTGACTGTGGGACAATGTTGGATCAAGTATCTGTAATGATCTTTAAATAACCAGTACACAACTTACCTTTTCCACACCACAAACCTCACCAGACTGTTTACTGTTTATAGAATGGTTCACTTCTTAAACAAAAGATCATTGGAAGGTCCCCAGTGCAAAGGTCACTGGGAAGAAGTCCTATCAAATTTACAACTGTCAAAAACTACAGTTCTCCTAAACTAAGTGGAAAAGAGACAGAGTGTGATTCTTTTCTCCAGAGTTTCTCTCCACTAGACCCTCCTTATCTCAAGTGACATCACTTCACACCCTCTTATCACAGATCCCAGTAGGGGGAAAACTCCAATCAATTTGCTGCTGAACAGGGAAGATTTGCTGTGATGACATATGGAGATGACAAGTGGGTTTATATCAAATTCAGCATACCTTCTCCTTTGCCCAGAGTTCCTCCAGCTACAAAAATGTCTTTCTTCACTTGGTTATCAATACATTCAGACAAATTGTTATTGCTCTTGGGTTCATGATGGAATGCAACAATGGGTTCTAAATACCATTCATTTGGGAGGCATCACAATCAGTGTGAGCTTCATTTATATTTGAGTTGGGTCATTTGAGCTTCATTTTTAAAATTTGAAAATATTAAACACATTGTTGCACAATTTGGCATGTAATATCTCTTTAAAATATTTTGATCTTAAAATATATTGTCTGTTTATATCCTTTTTTGCAGAGATGTAGCCTATTATATAAATGATTCTATATACTGCCTGTTATATTTTGTAAGCAAAATAATTTACCAGAAATTAAATATATCTGGTCACTTCTGATCACTTTTCACAATATCTTAAAGATTTGAACATGCCTGTTTCATCTTTCAATCTGTCAGATTTATTTCCCCATTTAAGTTTCTACTTTGGATTATCATAATTGTAACCTTCATGGTAAGTGTGGCTTTTGTAATTTCTAGTTTGTCAAAAGTGTTAACACAATTTTGAGAATGCTGATTTGCTTTTAAAACTAAAGATATATACATTTTTCTGCAAAAGAAGATAAAGGCAGGTAAAATTGTGTTTTTCCCTTAAAGATGCTAAGTACATGACAACAATATGACTTGGAAATAGGATATTCCTTATCAACAGTAGAGGTAGAAAATACTTGATACTACAAGCTGTTAAGAAATAGGTAGCAAAAGCCACCTTGCCATTAAAAACTATCTGCTTCATTTCAGGAATGGCTTCACAAAACAATGGACAACTTATCTTGAAGAACGACAAATTGCAAATGGAATATCAGACCCTGTATTCCCTAAACACTATGGAATAGATGAGCGAGACAAATTTTACAAGTCCTTGGATTTTTTGGGCAGTCTAGGTTCAAGTGGCCATTGCCGTACACTTATGATTTCGTGAGTGATGTAGAAAATATCCTAGTTCAAATTCAGTAAATCATAGAAATTCTCTTCATAAAATTTTCAAGTTTTCATTTAATTCAGTATATTAGTGACAGAAAAGCTTCTCAAGTTTTGAGTGACTCTTTATGTGCAGTACCCACCTTCCCACATGTGAGGTGGGTAATACACTCACACTCGCACATTCAAACATGGTCAAGCAATCACACACATATAGTGACCACCTGTTCATAGCAATCACACTGATTATTATTTGTAATTTATATATATAAGGTTACCTGATAATGCCTTGGGAGAATTACTACTACCTCGCAAATAGCAAATCCAGCCCTCCAAGGCTAAAACATATTAGCTAAAATGATAAAAGTTATCTGCCCAACTAGGTTGCAGTTAGAATGATCTCCCCTTGTTACACGGATTAGCACTATATCTTGTGACTACTTTGGTTATAGTACTGAGTAGCACATTCTCTATGTTCAGAAAAGCTTCACAATTCTCATATAAACATTTTTAAGTTTTTGACTTTAAAGCAAATTGGAAGAGTTTTCTCTTCAAAAGGAAAGTATATTCCATCAATCAATTTCCAAATTTTTTCTTTCTTTCTTTGATGACAACATTTCTAACTTTTTAATATCATCACATTGCTTAGACACCAATGGTACATACCTGCATGGTTCATTAGGGAGCACACAAGTATTGCCTCAGTCATATTTAAATATTTGCAAATCAGATGTGTAATATTCAATGTTCATACAATATTGCTATTTAATTTCTGCTACAGTCAGATACATAAAGCAAGTCTTCTATATTAATCTAGTCTTATCATCCAGTTTATAATTATATATGTGATACTCTGCTGATTTGTCGACATTTGGCCTACCTTCAGGTAACATTGTATTACAGTTGATATTATTGTGTCTAGTTCATTGCTTTAAGTTTTTTATGTTCATGTATTGTGTGTACTATAGAAAACCTGATTATATTGCTGTATGTTTTTTTTTCCATTGCTTGTACAGGCTGTTAATTGGCCTTTTGTACAGGTAACTTTTATTAGAAATGATATTTTAGCATCAAGTTCATAAGTATTACTAGTGACACTACTAGTAATACTCTCCTGTAATGGGGACTATATGCACCCTTTTACAGATTATCGTCATAGTGTGTACTTCATATATACTTTCTCATCATTAAAGCAAGATGCTTGTCTTACTGATTTAGACCATTTAACCATGGGCAAGATCAAGTGTAAGCTTTATAAACATTGGAAAAATGGTACTGACAATCATTCTATGTGTACAGCTTGTTCCAGTTACCAGACTATGAATACATGTCAGACTTCAATATTATGGACAAAAAGTCAATAGACTTTAGTACTGGGAATGCTAAAGGAGAATACCCAGAAGCATACCTTGAAGGATGAAAACATCATCAGTTTGTATGCCATCATCACAGCAGGCAATTACTGGCGTTTTTTCAACCATGGAGCAACAGCTACAACTTCTCTATTACTGTCACATCATGATATACCTTTCTTGGCGGAACCAGAAGGATGTTTATTACATGGGGTTGACACCTGTATCACCTGGGATTGAGCACGATCAAGATCAAAACAACCACCTCAATTACTGTACTGCATTTCAGATGTATAAATTAAATATCCCCAACCCCATCCCACCTTAAAGGACTGGACAATGTCATGCTAACTATAATGACCCTATTATGCCACAGCTGCCATTTGGTTCTGATCTCAGTTGGTCAATACCACAGCTGATGTCAATTATTAGCCACAAGATGAAAACATTTTGTCCAGTTTGCAAAACCCACATAATGCAACAAATCACATCGATCAACTTAACCTACATATAACTACAAGACACATACTACAAATGATGTCTAGCTTAGTGCTTCACTATCCAAGTGATGCTGCTTCACATTGTCCTGAAGAAGGGAGCCTTTTGATTACATTGGAGTGAGATTACAATTAAAGCAATGCTACTCAGATACTGTCTTGCAAGGCAGTATGGACCAGTTTTATGGATTAGATATTCACTAACCAGCCTTAACACAATGGCAAAATGTCATACAAGATTAAATAGCACTGTTCCATCAAAAGTGGACTTTACCATGCATCACAGATTACAACAGGTCACAACCACAGTCAATCTTACAATTTAACCAAAAAGACAGAAGGTATTTATTTCAGTTGAATGGACTGGTTCTCAACAGATCACTCCCACAGTTGCTCAACATACTATTTAATTCAAGAGACTACTCCACACCACTTTAATGTATCAGCCACAGGTCAGGCAGTGCACCAGTACACACAGGCTGTGGAGTCAATGCCTTCTCATGTCTTTGCTACTCAAAGGTAACAGTCACTTGGTGACCATATCAGGACATTTTATGAGCAAGGTGGGTTGCTCCTTTAGATAATCTTCACCAGTTTCATCTCAGATTACATCATGGAAAGTTCAGCTAGACACATTGAAGTGTGCTCTCAAGATCTGTCCTATTTACTAGATCTCACTGAAATGAGAAGACATGTTAATTGAGGAAATCATTTGCTTCTTGCTACCAGAAGTTTACTTTCCTGATTCTTCACTGTCAACAGTTTGCAACAACATTCCAGCATTTGTTGATATGTTATTTAACAAAAACCCACTAGAGTTAAACTGTTTTCACTGTTGTGTTGAGTGGCTGACTTGGAGAGCATTAGACATGCAACAGCCATGGGAATGGTGAAGTCTTCATCTGTAAAGACCATCTTGCATGGTGCAACAGGGATTTGTAAAGTAACTATCCTATAACCTGCTACCAACATACATTGCTATGGACATAAGCATTACTGGATAAGGTGTACACCTCCTATTGTTCCAGGATGCAAGTTGACAGTGGCTCACTTGGGAACATGTATTGCATATCAGTATCCTAGAGATGAAAGACACACAAAACAGTCCATTGGTAGCTGGAAAATGTACATGGAAGGGAATTATCATCCTAAGTCTCTGAAGACAAGGAGGATAGTAGTTCAGACATTTGCATTTTTCTTTAGTACTTTATTTGCTGGTAAAAATCCATGGACAAGTTTGTCATGTTCCAGGTATTAGCAGACTCACTATCCTAGAATGGCGAACTGAAATAAGCTATTCAAACCCGGTTATCTAGATTATGTTGAGGGTGTAAAAATATTGTCGACATAACCGGGTCCTGAGATATCCGGGTTCATAAAAACCGGTAACAATTTTTAAGAATTCCTTGACTCCCGTCACTTGTTCTTGTGTTCAACTGGAATGCCCTCCCACTGCATGTTACATAATAATACACAAAATGCTTAATTGATAATAAAATGAAAGAAATTAACCTGGTGTTCTTATTATTTATCCCTTTTTTTTATCATCATGGGCAATTAAAGAAAAAATATATAAACTCCCTATATCACATGTAGCGTAATCATTGATACTGTAGCATGCATCACTTACACCATAAAACACATGATGCATTGAAAAACAAATCATGTTTGACTGTACTCTGAGGTTTGAATATGTTATCATGACAGAAAAATGGATCAAAGAAAATCACAAAAGAGATTGAGTGAGAGAGAAACATCAACTGAATACTTTCAGGCACCCACTATTCATGCATAATATGGTGTTAGGTGCAAAATAACCAAGATTGTATTATATCCCGGTTATTATATGACTATCTTGCAAATAAAGATCAAAACATGGTTTTTGAAAATAGATGTACATGCACATTCACTGTGAGTAAATGACAATCCTTTCCACAGCATGGTTACAAAGAGTATTATTAAAGCAAGTTGATGGTGAGCATACTACTTACCCTGCTTACCCTGCAGGCATCAATTGGAGTTTGTATCAATTATGATTCCAGATGACAAACAAATAGATGCCCAGGTGGTGAATAAACATAATCCAGTAGCTTGCAGTAAACTCATTCTTTGAACTTACCAGCAAGATATCAAATACAAAGGTTATTTTATTGCAAAGCAAACCAGCCATGGAAACTGACATTGGATTCTTTTATGTGAGCCAATTCTTTTATTCTTTTGGGGGCTTCTTTTCAGCCATCTGTGGTTCCATTTTACAGGGATTCCTGGAAATTTTGAAACTAAATTAAAGCAATCAAAGCCAATTTTCTGCCAGACCTAAAAGAGAGATATTACAAATAAGAAAACAAAACAAAATTAAGAGCTCAAGCCTAAAAACTAAATTATGGGGCCTGGACTGCTGTTATATACAAGTTAATTGCCCAAGATTATCCATTCCCATGCATATATACAAGTATATATATATATATATATATATATATATATATATATATATATATATATATATATATATATATATAGGGTGATATTCTGCCTAGTAATAAATTTTTTCTGTTTATTTTCTGTTGACAAGTACATATATATGCTGTTTCATGAAATGGCTGAAAGCATTAAAAAAATGAAACTGTTTATGGCAAGTGTCACCGGTGCCAAGCATATGTAAGAAAATATAAGTGTTTTTGAATCATTCGTTACAAATCAGTATTGGATTAAGCAAAAGCAGACTGATATTACTTCATATTTACTAAATAATTCTATGCAGTGCAGATTATAATATGTTTATAATTCATAGATATTTTGAAACTATTGCTGATATGTATGGCCATTTTGTCATAAAATGCTATAAAATAAGTCGTCATGATATTACGTGCATATGGAAAAATTTTATGACTTTTGAATATTTAGCCGATCAGCAATTTTCCATCTGCACATTTATTATTTTTTTAATTACTTGTATTTCCTGAGTCATTGTTTCTTTCTTACAAGTAATTCCAAATATAACTCAGGTCTGAAATGTACCTTAAGAAACAAAAGGGAAATAATAAAATGCACATGTTGCTGACGTCTACAATTCTGCATTTTCGTAAAATAAAGTTACATTGTAATTTGTGAACACTCTTGTCTTTGTAAAGTCTTGAATATTTTTATGTAGTGAACATGATTTATTCTTAATAAACTAATCGATTAAGCTACTCTTAAGAACCAAACATAGAAAGAATGCTAAAAAAACATGTGACTACTGCCATAACTTACTAAATAGTGGGTGAAAATTGATCGCTTTTGTTGACCATTTCTTGTATAATATCTGCGAGATTGACATTAAAAAGTTGCATTTCATCGAATTAGGCGGATCCATGTATCACTTCAGACCAAATTTTATGCCCAACATAACCGAGTTATTGACTTTACAGAGGTCGAGACAAGCGGGCAAAAAAATAGCATAATAAAGAAGGATTTTTTTCGGGACTGGACCAAAACGCTCGACATATGCAGGTTGTCAAAATAATTGAGGTTCAGATAAGTGGGTTTGACTGTAAGCGGAATGGATGCTTCATATCATGGATTTTACTTAGATATGTGACTGTTGGTGACAAACGGATCACAAAGCTCTCAACCTGTATCTCACTTGACCTGAGCAGTCAAAGCTCTTTCCATAGACTGGAATGGTTTGGACACATATTCTTACCCTGCAGCACATATATCTCATTAAGCAAAATCATTATCAACAGAGCAGCCGAAATCACCTTTCCTCATCTGCATGAACAACCCTAATGGTAGATGTTCCTCCCAATCCAGAATTGATGAATCTTTTACATATGCATCATATTAAACAAGTCCTCATGAATAAACAATATTCTTACCAAGTCATAGAGAAAAAAATCATAGCACAGCCCTCCTGCTGAAGTTGACCTAATTATTTGCATTTTTGACAGGATGGGACTGCATTATACCTGTACTATCATATGTATTTTATTTTTTTATATATATTATACAAGATACGAGCCCTTTTTGCAATGTACTTCTATATAAAGTTGCCTTATTTGTAGCTCAATGCACCATTTTATTTCTCCCAAGAATTGTATTTTTAAGTGAGGGACCAATTACTGTTATATATATATATTTGCTTTAACCCGATCTCCTGTCACATAATGCATCTATGTTGTTTGTTCTACTGATGACTTCTGTTAGACCTAGATCTGACAGTGCATTATATGGTGGCATATCTAGATCCGTGCAATTGGATTCAACTGACAAGTCAGTAATTGAAAGTTTGTTTCTCAGACTTTTCTATTATCTATACAACTGCATTGTGTCCTTAACATGTTAACAAAATTATCAGAATTATCATGCATTGAGCATTGAAGCATCTGAAACATTGTGATTTGATTAATACTTTGTCAAAGTTTTGTTTCTTTTTATTGTTTTTCTCTTTCAGTTATGATGCTATTCTTGGCGCAGGAGATAATTGGAAAGAACTCTGCAGCAGGTAAAATGATTCCAAACTTTGTGTAAGGTCACATGATTTGTTTTATGACCCTGTGAATAACATTATTCCTGATTTTAATTTAATAACCTTGATATCTTGGTATATCATCTTCAGTCCCCACATTTTGAAATTTAAAACAATTGTTGGTGTTTTTCAAGTAATGTTTATAGAAAGGCATGTGGACATTACAGCTATATATTTCAGATTTATGTAGTTGATGTTAATTTAAATGTCTGATGTAACATTAAACAAGAATATGCAGATCCATTTGTTGTCAATTAAAATATGTTTCCTCCATTCAGTTATAGATATTTTGATAGGATAAAGTAATAAAGAAATAGATTTGTAATGTCTGATATTATGTGTGGATTTATTTCTTGTTGGAGGTGAAATGCCAGAGGAACTTACTAAAAAGAGTATATTCTAGAACTGAAAATTGAGGGGAAATTCCCAACTCCATTTAAGAATTTTCTGAATACTGGAGTGATTTAATTAAGAAATAAAAGTTGTAGAAAAAATATAATTTTCATGGTGGTTGATTTTTCAGCATAATTTTATTTAGAAATTAATGACATAACAATTGCTTATTCTTAAATAGACCCTTATTTACCTGAGATAGTTCACACACATTAACAAAATTGTAATAGATAATGCATAACCCTGAGTTGTAAAGTGGGATTTAGTCCTCAAAAATAATTGAAATGAATTTATTTTGAATATGCCACACTTGGATATAAAAGATATTGTGTTTATCAATCATTTCCAATCAACATATTTTTTAAAAATCTTTTTGTGAACATCTATTCAATAGTTATTTCCCTGTATGTGAAGCAAAATATGATTTTCTTATATGAGTCTCACAGATAAAGCAATTATTTCAGTTGCTTATATTTATCTAGAACTGACAAAAATTCATAGAGATTTTACTGTATAACAAAAATTACATTTAGGAATCTGTAAATGCAATTTACACATTTCTTTCTGAAAACCATGCCAAAAATTAGCTGTAGCACAAATTTATTGTTTTGTTTACTCTACCACTTGCAGAGAAAGTTAATTCTTGTAACAATTTTGCATCCAATTTGTGATTGACAAATAGACTTTAGAGCCTGTCAGTGTTATCTCGTGTGTCCAAAATTAGGATTATTTTGAACCAAACCCTATTGTTGCTTGTAGTTGTCATATTGGAATCACATTTAAATGAGTTAGGAACCGCTCTGGTGGCCTAGTGGTCAGAGCATCCGCCTTGGATGCAGGAGGTCATGGGTTCGATCCTGGTCGAGTCATACCAAAGACTTACAAAAATGGTACTAACATCTGCCTCGCTTGATGCTCATCATTAAAAGGTTAGTGTTATGACTGGTCAGTCTGGTGTCAGGATAATGTGACAGTGTTGGCAATCATGCTTCATGTCTGTGGCAATATGCCTCAGTGCTAGACATTACTATAAACTGCCACACTGCAGACATTATAGAGATATGACTGAAAAATTGTTAAAGCTTCGTTAAAAATCATAATCACATCACATTGAATAAATGAGTCAGGTATTTACTATTTCAGAGAAAAATAAAAAAAAATTAATAGTGAGTTGATATTTAAAAAAATCTAATGCAGTAATGCATAAAAAGACAATAATTAACTCGAGTCAAAAGAGAGTGATACTGTTAAGAAAATTATAAAATTAAATAAATTTCTGATTTTTCAAACAAATTATATTAACTTCTAACATTTCTATGTCATGATCATACATGCCAACCCCAAGAGAGGTATACACATAAAATTTGCTAAAATAATTTTGCATACAGAAATGCATTTAGAATTTCTGTGTGCATCTTGTGATGTCATTTCAGATTTGTGGTTTGGCTTATGTGGAGGTCATGCACTTTGTAATGTTTATGCCAGTTCATTTTGGGGCTGGGGTTTGCTTATATATGTGTATTTGCAAGTAGTTTTGTGATACATATGGGCACAACATAGTATATTCACTATTAGGAACTTGACTCCAGTAACAGAAAACCAATGATTATTACAGAGCCATGTTCCATGGAGGAGATAGTGAGAGTACTGGAATTTTAGCAGCTGCCTGGTATGGAGCTTTGTTTGGGTACAAAGGCGTGCCAAAGGAAAATTGTCAGGTTGTATGGTCTGACTGGTTTGGTTTGTATACCAGCTAGCAGGTTTATATATTAAGATCCTGCATTAGTGGACACCTTCATATAATGGACACTTCCTGAAGAAAGATATTGATAAATTAAATATCCATATTAAGGACTTCTCTCCACAATGGAAAAAATATTGTTGTTTCCCTTAGTGTCCTATTATAGACAGGTTTCACTATACAACGAATCATAAATCTTAACCTTACTTTTTCTGGTGATAGGAACAGTCTTAGCAGTTGTGTTAGTTATTAAGATTGTATGTTAAATTTCTTTATTTAAATTTTTCAAGATCACCAATAAATTGATTTTTTAATGATGCAATGTTTTATAGATATGCAGCAACTCTGATGTTTTATTTATTTTTGCAAGTTTGTTTTTTTTTTACAAAATTATGTGTTCATGTCTACCTTTCATACAGAAGATATAGACACATAACAGTTAACCAGTAAAGATCCTGAAACATTTATATAACCTTTTGAAATGCAAGCTAAATGATTGACAAATGTAAAAGGAGCCAGGACTGAATGGTAATTGAATTATAGTGAAAGACAAGATATTGGAGAACAGCAATAAAAACTGTGTGTAGTTTTTCATTGAGCAAAAATTAAATGTTAAGCAATAAGTCATAAAAGAAAAAGACTAAATAATAAACCATATACTCTAAACAGTAACTAATAACTGGTACTTAATAAATGATAAACACAAAAAACATAAATATGAACAGAACTAATAAAAACACTAAAAAAAATTATCAATATTTCATATAGATATTATGTTTATTTTTTCTACACAAAGATAGTTGTAACTGTAAATAGATTTGATTTTTAACAAACCTGTTTCAGTTATGAAAGAAATTATTTTTTTTATCATGTAATCTGTAGTTTTTATTTGAAATTCAAAGTGTTCAGACATGGCACCAATTTTCTTGTTTAATTTTATCTTGAATTTTGCCCCACTTATATATAAATGGATACTGGTAAACCTTAATTTTTTTTATTTTCCATGAATTCTTCTCAATTCATTAAAACATGTTTGTTATATATATATATATATATATATATATATATATATATATATATATATATATATATATATATATATATGTTATTTAATTTGTGTACAGGCAATGACCATGAAATGAAAGTAGCCTTTATCAATTCATGGTCTTTTATTGTTGTTTGTTCAGTTGTAAATATATACTATTTTATTTGATGTTAGATTTGAAGCTGATTCCAATTAAAGTTGTACACTATCTCATATTAATAAGAAAGAGAACTAATTTAAAATTAATTGCAAACTCTAAACAGACCTACTTGTATTGTTGAGCAGTCATGATTTTGATATAAGTGCTTTAATATAAGTGTCAGATGAAATATAAAAGAAATTCCATTTTGTCAACAAGATAGAGAGAGACAGTTTTCTTTTTAGATTTCCAAATACGTTTTCATATATGTATTTTGCATATAATTTCTGAAGAAAAAAATTATGTCATAAATTATTCTCTCTCTCTCTCTCTCTCTCTCTCTCTCTCTCTCTCTCTCTCTCTCTCTCTCTCTCTCTCTCTCTCTCTCACAGACACATTTACACATGCATACATACATACATATGTACATTCCAGCTACAGGCATACATATGCATGACATGCCTTCATTCAGGTGTATATGCTTCCAGACATACATGCTACAGATGGTGTGCATGGATATGCAATGTTAATATTTGTTCAAGACTTGTAAATGACATGGGAAAATTTTGTATAAAACAATGTTTTTGTAATATTGTACCATTTTTGTTTCTTCAACTAGTGCTATTTCCTTTTTTACATTTAAATGATTTTGTAACTCCAAAATTGGTACAGAAGTAAGTGCTTTTTGTACTTTATTCGAAGCAGCATATTCACTCAGACACTTTACATTTAGTATCAGTAAAAGTTGTATTACATATCAACTACAAGTCAATCACTCTCTCACTCTGGTTCTCTTTAATACACACAAACATTTTTATACCAAGTCACTTATAATTAGTGACTTCATTGAAGAGTCAGGTGCATGTTACTGGCATATGTATCACTATTTTGACTTAAGCAGTTGTGGCATCCCCAATAATGTTAAAGTTTTCATGGACATATAACATCACACAAATGCTGGTGAAACCAGGTTCTGTGAACATCTTTCTTTTTTTGGCAGTTATGCTAAGACCTGTCTTAACACTCACCTTGGTCACAACAGATATTCTAATTTATCCCAGCAAATTTGTTATCTAAAAGCATACCTGTTTACTCCTACAATTTTGGTGTAATTACAGCCTTATAATATGCAGTATGCATGGAAATGTAATTTTATGCATTCCTATCAATAGCAGAAAATCCAGACTTGCCATGGATTTTTTGGTTGAAAATGTATTCTGTATCAGAATTTTACAAGAAACATGATATTTCTGCCTGCATATTCTCAGTTCAAGCAATATTTGTGATGTTGCAGTTAGCTATGACAGGGAAATCGCAATATCAGACAATGATGATGACCATGAACCTGAAGGGTAACTATTAGTTTCAAAGCAGAAATATACCTTCCATATTTCCAGATAGTGTTGGGTTTCTTTTAAGGCCTAAAAAGTGTTTTGAGGTCCATGGGGTGGGTGGGTGGGTGGGTGGGCACAGTCTATGTGACTCCAATAAAAGAGATGTCATCCAAATGAGAATAAACTATCTTTTCATATAAGCCTATAGAAAATGATTGGAAATTCAAATCTGAATAAAAAAAAATTAACTTGTCTGGTTATTTCCAAACCATTTCATAGACTTACATAGAAAAAAATAGTCGGTAGATTCAGCATTGTCAGATATCAACGCCATAATCATATATATGCAAACACTCTCAGAATCACAACTACACTGGCATTAAATAAAAACAAAAGTTTCTGTCTTTAAAATCCATTGGATGACAAAACATGATTAATTTCTTGCAATTTTTGCTGCTTTCAGTATTTCAGAAGGGGATTTGAATGTAATGCAAGGGTCATTATTATTCATCTTTGCACTCACTAGAGACTGGATTGTACTGTTGTTCAAACATCATGACCAGAATGATAGCATTGTCAGAAATATATCTAATACAATTTGACCATAATATTTTGGGAATGTAGTATCTATGCTACACTATCATTTAACCGGTATCATCTATTAGTGCACATGTAAATTCCTAACTGACTATCGAAAACATGTATCTAACATTCTTACCTTCGCACACATCAGGCTTTACCATGCAATTCAAATATTTTTCATGCATTTCCAGGCATTATTCCCCTTATAGATCCTTACCTTACTTCAAATTGGGGGCCTCGTTACAGTCACACTGCTCCAAAGTCACAGTGCTACTTTCACTCGTTTTGGCCATTGCCAAGTTTCATTCATTCAAAAAAACTTTGCTTTTGAACCCCAATTTGTGTCAGTACTTAAATGTACTCAACTATTATGCCCATATACTTCATACCTACTTCCTGCAGTGCATGTATGGTGTATCGGATGATGTTTGTTATCATGGCATCCTCGGATCAGACTTGTGTTTCAGTTGTTATTGTCCCTATATACCTCCTGTCAGCCCCTGTCATTTCAACATGCAGGTATCGAACCATTGTCTCTATATACCTCCTGTCAGCCCCTTGCAGCCCCACATTTGCAGGTATCGGACAATTTTAACAACCCTACAAACTCCAACATGCTTCCTGTCCTGAGGTATCCTTTAAAACAATTCCAAGCTGGGCTGGTACAATGTGCTATGACAGGATTTGCCCCCATTATGCCAAAAAGATTATTTTATATGTACAATAAAGTGTCTATGGAGCCTGTGTATTGTGTGTTATTTAAATGGGGAATGTATTCAAAGATGATATTTCTCCGAGTATATTTACCTGATCACATTACTTTAAAACTCTCCTAACCACTGCACCATGCAAGCATTCTCATTGATATTTCACTTAGCGATACATTGTTGCAGCAGGGGGAGGTAATTGGCATGAATGATTGCTATTTCCCATAACACTACAGATGGAAATGACAAATTTGTCATTTTTAGTAGTGATGTATTTTGGAGGTTTATATCTAAATGTAAATGTGGTTGTATTTTTGGAGAAGCACAATTTACTGAAAAAAATCCACATTCCTAGATCAATAATGGTTTCCATTGCTTTAAGAGATATCAAAAGTTACCACTCTGGATGTACATGTTAATCTTTCACTGCTACATGGCATAGTGGTTAGAGTGTCCACCTCAAATGTGGGAGGTTGCAGGTTCAAATCCCGGCCAAGTCATACCAAAGACTTCTAAAAATGTTACTTACATTTGCCTCACTTGGCACTCAGCATTAAGAGGTTAGTGTTAAAACTGGTCGACCTGTTGTCAGGATAATGTAACTGGGTGGGACATCATGCTACATGTCTGCAGCATGATGCCCCAGTGCTAGACATGACTACAAAGTGTCACACTGCAGACATCTTAGTGATATGACTTTAAAATTGCTATAGCTACATTAAAAAATCAGATCACACACAACACAAATTAATCATTGTTTCACAAAGAATGCCTTGTTTGGCATAGCATGTGAATTGATGTTTAAATATGTATTTTTGTACTTGTACTCATCATACTCAAAGCATTCTGTCAATATTTAGAACTGAAAGTGAGGCAGTTTTCATAATAGAGGAGAGGGTCTAAGCAGCCTGTTTGGTCGATAGTGCAAAAAAAGTAGTTATGTTGTCAAAGCAGAAAATCGAGTTAGGTGAATCCATATCCTAAAATTATGAAGCACAAAATATTGTGGGTGATTTTGAGAATGGTGTTAATCCAGTGAATAAGAGATCATGTAAGATTATTTAAAATTATCCAGTTATTGAACTGTGCTAGAAATGGTTTCAGTAACCAAAAACTGGAAAGCTTAACTGCCTATACTGTGCTATACTGTGTAAAGGATAAAAGTCCAATAATAATAATAATAATAATAATAAAAATAATAATAATAATATTAATGGTATTTGATCACAAACCAAGTTTTAAATTTGAACCAACATACTGAGATCACAATGTTTAAATGCCACCTTGACTTTCTCCTGTTGTATTCATTTCTGTTATTTTACTTTAACTGCATGATTTATTTTTCAAAATTGTCTTTATTCAATAAAAGTATTATAAAGAAAGTTGCACATTTTTCATGTAGAACATGCTGGAGACATGCTTATATAATCTCCAGATCACTATTGTTTCAGGGTATGTAGTTTCACCTAAAACCATTTAGGTCTGTGACATGTGACTACATTCTTATTTGTAATAATAAATAGTAATTAAATGCATGTTTTACAATTTTTATATATCAGGCAATATTATTACTGATGTTTTTTATCCATAGAAGTTGATGTATCGGGATCGCCTTCAAGAAGCAGGGGCCAAGTTATACACAATAAGCCACCCCAGCCCGTAAGTTTTAAAGTGTTCATCATTTACATATACTACTCCCTTGATAACTTGTGATCTGATAACTCTCTAACCCTCTTATAATGCGTGGTCAGTCATGGATCCCATTTTATTACTAGAAAGTACCAAAAATTTTACCCCTATTTGTTGAACATGAAGAAAATCGCTATCAAAATTGGTAACTGAAACCTTGATATATGGCTTGTTTTATTGTCAAAAATGATTGATATGACCTGGAAAGTTGAATCAACACTATGAAATTATCAACTTTTAATATGATGGCATGTATTTTATTACATTTCATTCCAAACAATATTCTTGGTACACTGTAAATAACAGTATGCAATAAAATTTTGATCCTTGAAAATGTCACTAATGCTTACTTGAGGCACCACAATGATAAATAAATATCAATTAAATACGTTTTTTATCAAGCAAAATGCATGTTTTTGTTACATCTTTCAGTTTGGTTTAAGATCATATAATGTGCCCTATTTTATTTAAACTTGAACCATGTCAGTCTGCTGTAACATCTATTTCCACAAGCAGTTTTAATTTTAAACTGTCATTATATATTTTTCACTGAAATAAATGAAATGAAAAGTTCATTGAATATGTGAAAGTTATGAAAATTTAAAAATGTTACAATTCATTGGTTTTCCTGCTACTTACTGCAATTTTACATCATATCCGTTAACTTGAAAATTCATAATGTACATAGATACCTACCCAGAGCAATTTATGCGCATTATCTATCTTAATACAAGTTATGACTAGCTGATAATGAAAATCATATATATAGTAGTGTACAAGTATCTGTAATAGAGCTTGTCTCATGGCATTGCTAAATTCAGTAAAGGTACTTTAATAAATGTTGTTACTCCATTAACATAACTTTTCCCTATCATACTTTGCAAATTAAAGTTTAGAATTTAAAAGTATGTAACATATTCTCTTTTTGTGTGTCAAAACAAAAATCAGTTGACGATGAAGCATTCACAGTATTTAGTCATCTGTAGGTCTAGAACTGTTCATTTCAAGTCAAGACATTTATGGTTACAGTTTTTCATAGTATGGCATTTCCTGTAGATTGGGCAAATAAAGTCATAAAATAACATGAGATTTATTGTTTTCATAGGTCAAAGATTAAGTTGGTGATGTTCTTTGCCATTTAAACATTTTGATATATACATTTAATTTTTAGAAATGAAGGTGTGAGAATCGACACAGAAAAACTCTCTCAGGCATCCTTAAATGAGCTAAAAGAGCGCTATGAGGCATCCATGGTTTTAAGTGGAGCTGGTGATGCACTGGGATACAAGAATGGAGAGTGGGAATTTTGCCATTCAGGGAGAATAATACATAATGAACTAGAGAAGATGGGAGGTATAGAGAATGTGACAGTCAAATGTAAGTATTGTAGCTACACCATGCATGAAAGTCTAGCTGCTGATTGGTCTAAGCAAATGGGCTGCATTCTCATAATTACTGCATATTTTTTGGATAGGAAATATAACTCTCTTTTCTCAAAATTTAGAAAGCTAAGCAAATTCACTTGCAAAATTTGTCCCTAACCTTTGGAAAACGATAAATTATCAAGACATATCTCGGCCTAATGTTATCCTGATGTGAAAATAATTTTAATTCTTCAATCAGAATAACATAAATCTTCTATTCCTCTTTCCTTGGCTTATTTTCCACTTTGCTTTTGTACAAATACATGTTATGTATATTTAATTATATTATATACCTGACATTTATCATGATCATAATTGAGGGATGTGAATGGAGTTAATAACTACCTGACTTCTGTCATGTATTAAAGTAAACAAGATTTTTATGTAGCAAGGTTAGCCATATTTGTAATAAGATTAGGCTTAGTAATTTTCCATTAGGATGATTGATTTTTCCCAGAATATTATATTGCAGCATATTTGGTTCTCAGACTTTGGGAGACTATGATCAGAGTTAAAACTTTATAGTTATGTTCAGACAGAATTGGAAAGGAATTTTTTATTTTGATTATTCATGGGAATTACAGAGTGCTTACTGGCTATTTAACTAAAACACTACGTTGGGATTATTGAGAACTGATTCAAAGATCTTCTTGATTATAGCATTGTAGTACATCAGGACATTAAAGACTCTTAATACATCAGGACATTCACAATGTTTGGAATCAATTCAGAACATTGTATGCTTTTGGGCTTGTGATAGAACATTTAGGATTATTTGGGATTTAATTCACAATAGTGTCTTTTTGAGTTTTCTCATTGTATTAGAAAATTGATTATTTGTTGATTTTACCAATATGTTTAGTTTCATTTATAGTTGCATAGTTTAAGGGTCATAAACCTAACTAAACAGGAAAAAGGTTCAGCAAAATGTGTGGGTCTTATTCTTATTAACATGGATATCACAGTAACATACTTTGCCGCTACTGTCCTTGAAAAATTATTACTTGAAATTAGTTATTTAAAGTTAAAGGTCACTTTGTAATTGAAAAGTTGTTTAGTGTTTGACCTTCATGTCCATGACAAAAATTATTTTGCTTGTCACAGTAGTCAGTATCATTGGTAATTGTTGAAAAGCCATTTTAAATGAGATCATTGCTGCAGTAGCCAAAGTGGTTAGAGTGTCCACATCAGATGTGGGAGGTCACGCATTTAAACCCAGACTGAATCATACTAAAGACTTATAAAAATGGTACTAACAGCTGCCTCACTTGGTGCTCAACATTCAAAGGTTAGTGTTAGGACTAGTCATCCTAATGTCAGGATAATATGACTGGGTGGAACATCATGCTAGCCAAAGTGGTTAGAGTGTCCACATCAGATGTGGGAGGTCATGCATTTAAACCCAGGCCGAATCATACCAAAGACTTATAAAAATGGTACTAACAGCTGCCTCACTTGGTGCTCAACATTCAAAGGTTAGTGTTAGGACTGGTCATCCTGATGTCAGGATAATATGACTGGGTGGAACATCATGCTACGTGTCTGTGCCATGATGCCCCAGTGCTAGACATTACCATAAACTGCCACACTGCAGGCATGATTGCGATATGACTAAAAAATTGTTAAAGATACATTGGAAATGCTAATCACACCATTTTAAATGAAGTAAGCAGCCTTTTTTGCATACAGTACACAACTGTACAATGATTGTTTTTTCTTGCTTCGGTTGACCTTAAAGATGGTGAAATACAATTACTTGTGGAGTGAAATAGTTGGGTAGTGTTTCTATGGTAATAGTTACATGATATGCAGTTGATATAAGTCAAATATGTGCTGAGCTACATGGGAAAGACAGCTGTTTTCTAAGCAGTAAGCTTAACGTTTTGACCAACAAGAATCCAGCATCCATCTGGTGACCATTAAAACAAGTTAGACTACAGAAAAGAATACCAGAAAATATTACAAGCACATTCTTCACATGATAGCCATCTAAAAAATCTTGTCAACATTACGTTCACTAAAATAATACTTGTGATATCTAGTTGGTCCAACATGAAAATGGTGCAGGCATCCAAGCTGACTGCCATTGGCGTGACATTGACCACCTTGAAAATCTTTCTGCCACTTTCTTAAATCCATGGTCATATTGGCTTGGGGTTTGCACTATAGACTTCTTATGTGTCAAGCTGGTCCTAACTTAAAATAAAAAAATCTTTGCAGCAGACTATGGGATACACAGCTATGGACTGGCTGGTATTCATTAATTATTAATGTAACATTTTCCATTATAATCTGATTGATAGTTTTAACTTATTGTTTTAATATGTAAAACATTCAATTGTGTTCTTGTCAATACATAAAATTGATAAATAATCTACTGGCCTAGAAATCAGTCTACTGGTCAGAATTTTTAAATCTACTGGTTTTTGTTTCCATTTCTGTTGCATATATGAAGGTCAAAGGTTTTGACTTAGGTTTTTAGCTCTGCCATCATGTAAAAATACAAATACAAACAAGTGTGAATGGATTTTTTTTTTAATTCTAGTTTGTGAAGAATATCTTGAATGATAAAACTATAATAATGTTTATTTCTCCCAAAATGTTAACTTGTAGATTTAACCAAACATAGCATATGTCATGAGAAAGTTCCATCCACTTTATCAGGATAGGTTCAAGGTGAAAGGTCTTGGCAGAGAATGTGATACTTCACTTATGGATGTCTTTCAGACATGTTAATCCAAACATGAAAATATAGTTTTGTTACCAGATTTGGTATGTTGGGGTTTGTCAGGAATATCAGGGATTTTTTTTAAATACTCAGCAGTTAAAAGAACATTAAATACTTATTTTTGATTCTTTTAAATTCTGTTAGGCCAGTCATGCATCGATCTCTTTAAGTGATGCTTTTTGTGTTATTTCCTTTAGTTTTCACCATTTTCAATAATCAGAGACGCTTGGAGCAGAAAATTATGCAACTAATGCTGGATTGCAGCAGAAAAGATTAGCAATGTAAAATTTAGTGATGCTCAATCCATACATTTGTATATCCATCATTATGTCTGTAACTTTCAAGAACCATTGGGACAGTGTGGAGGAATCCATCCATGTGGTAAGTCTCCTGTGATTAGAAACAGCTGAAAACAACATGGTCCATGATCTGTTGTCAGATAACATGCCAGCAGATTATGGTCTATGTTTTTTTGTTTTACTAGTGTCTTATTCAAGCTATGTCTTACTCCCAGCAAACTTCATTGACCCAGATTACCCAGCACATTATGCACTGGTAGATCTTGGTCTGTGCAGTTTGCAGTTGGACTGTACTTACATCTGAGTATATACAGTACCACTTGTTGGGGATTATTTTGCACATCTGCAGGTCTGGGTTTCATCACAGAAAACTGGTATATGCACAGTCTAATCAATCTGTAGCAGAATTGAAACTGAGTGGGATTTCTCCATTTGGACTAAATGAATAACATCAAACACAAAGTGATGAATGATTGGAATTTTTAATTTGAAATACTAGACATATATATGTGGATAAGAACAAATATTCTGATTCTCACACTGCCATCATTCCATGGATAAAGATCACCCTGATTCTCACACTGCCATTATACCATTGATAAAGATCACCCTACACACACTCACAAAATGATAAAGAAAGAAAAAAATGCAAATATATGATTCATTGGCCTCTAGCATAAAATGAGGCTTACAAATATACCATTTATTATGTAAAATGAGATTCACGCAATCTCTTGTAACACATTAAGCTTTGGCAATATGTGTTCAACTAAATATGCAAATAGAAGAACACACATCACTGTAAACTGGAATAGTCATTCACTTGATAAACTGTCACTCTACTGTTTATTCAGTATACATAAACTGGAATAAACAGTAGAGCGACAGTTTATCAGTTTATCATAAACTGGAACTCTGCAGTTTCACCAGATAATTTTTTTATCGATCCACGTTCATTCACTTCTCAGATCCCTTATTTGTATTCATTCATAAACATACATGTATTCATACACATAGATGTAGATGGCATGCTGCAATACAAAGTTTTTTTGGTACAAGGTTTCTAATTTCTTAATAAATGTAACTTAGATTTTTAAATACATGTCTTTTTTCAGTGCCAGATTGGATGATAAGTGATGATACAGTTATGCATCTAGCAACTGCTGAAGGTAAGATTGTCACTAGATATAACTCATAAGTATCTTATGGAAATAGTATGCATTCTTGAAGTGGGTCAGTGAAAAAAAAAAGCATAATTTGATTACTTCATATGCATTAGAAATTGTTTTATCCATACTGTCCATACTGTCTGGGGCAGTGGTGGGCAATAATGGGGGGGGGCATTCCATGAATTTGGTAATTTTTCACAGGTCTCTCATTTCTGCTGTATTAATGAAATTAGCTCACAATCTATTATATAAAGATTTATCATGGTTGGCTAGATCTGTCCCTTGAGGAATATTCTACCAACCCTGGATTTAGTGGACATTAGAGATGTGACTATTAATCAGTATGTATTGGTATCATGACATTTTGTATTGCAGTATATGAACTGCTGCCAAATATCCCAATACATATTGCACTGCAAGTGTCATAACACAGTGATGTGGTTGTACTTCTTGGTGATGTTTTACATGAATGTCTTCCAGAACAAGAGCAATGTCAATAGCTTGTAAGGGGTAAAACAATTCTCCATCAATGTAAACAAAATCTTGTCCTGGACTATCATACAATGGCTTTTGATTGGACATTCATTTGCAGCTTGAGAATGATAAGAGTAAAAATCGTTCATGAAATATATTCATGTTTCATTCTATTTTCATTTATTATTCATTTAATAATTCCACATTTTCTATTATCACTCCATTTCTTCCTCAGATATGTTACCTGATCATTATGTATTATGAGTCAATCCAATGCTTCTCAAGTCCAGCCCACTGAAGCTATGCATTATGAGTTCATCCATTACCTCACAAGTCCAGCCCCCCCAAGCTATGCATTATGAGTACACCCATTACTACACAAGTCCAGCCCACCCAAGCTATGCATTATGAGTACACCCATTACTACACAAGTCCAGCCCACTGAAGCTATGCATTATGAGTACATCCATTACTTCACAAGTCCAGCCCACCCAAGTTATGCATTATGAGTACATCCATTACCACACAAGTCCAGCCCACTGAAGCTATGCATTATGAGTACATCCATTACTTCACAAGTCCAGCCCACCCAAGCTATGCATTATGAGTACATCCATTACCTCACAAGTCCAGCCCACCCAAGCTATGCATTATGAGTACATCCATTACCATATTTTTTGCATGTTTTTGGATAATGTTTGTTTTCAGACACCATTCATTTTTGGCAAAATATAACATTTAAATGCCTTGTAATTTTTTTAATGTTGCTGCACTATATTTTTTTCTACAATTGATGTTTTTGGACACAATCTAAGATCTGCTTCGTTTTAAAGTAAAATTTCCAGTGTGTTTGCCATTATTTAACTGATACAAAGTTTGATTCCTTTGGTCAGCAATTATTTAATCTGATCAGGAACTTCCACATGGATTGGTTGTCAGTGTAGTCATCATTACATATGAAACCACATCACACAGGTGTGAGTTATGGCTTTGATTAGAAACCATGATCCCTGCTTTATAGCATTATATCATCAGAGAGTAAGTATGGATTAGTAAATAATTAATTGGCATCATGCAACAAAACAGACCCCTTATCAGGGAAACATTACATACAATAGGGTTAAATGTAGTTATTGTTCTACAGGTAAAAAAACTTCTTTGTAGATGATAAATATTGATTGTGGGTTCAACATGTTTGGTATATCCTGTGCTCTTTTAGCAAAATCCAGATTGCAGCCTTTTATTTTGGAACACACCTGTTAAAGAAATCTCACAAATTATCCTAGTAACAATTATCACCTAGACAACCTGAAATTTCCAATGTGTATCAAAATAATCTTTGAGAAGTCGATTGTTTTCAGTTGGCAGGCTCTACTCATATTAAAGCTACCCTTGTTTAGGCTGGAAACAAAAAGAGGAGAGAACCGCAACAGATAGATCACATTTATTTTACAAAAAATACCAACATATTAATGACTAGTATGTTGCAACTTGCTTTTTATTGTTACCCTTCCTAGGCATGCTTACAACACTTATCCCATATGGAGGCTCTCATACATGTACTGGTATTTCTACTCCCTATGCTGAAATGTTTCTGTCATAAATATCTTCAGAATTTTAATTCCAATTTTTTTAAATTTAGTTTATATTAATATCTTAATTACACATTTGTAAGGTAGATTTTATTGATCACTGTTAAAGGATAGTAGAGGATTAAACTGGATTGCATGATTACTAATATGGTGGTCATTTTGGAAATTATGCACACAATCGTGGCTCAAATACATGTATGACTGCATTTCCTGGTGGATGGATATGTATCAAATAAACAAAATAGGCAAGTAATGCCTGTTTTTCATTCATTATCCTTTCCGTGGTGTTAGACAAAATACTTGTTTTACTTCATGGCAACATGTCATCATGTGAGCTATATACCTCACAAGTCCAGCCCACCAAAGCTATGCATTAATTATGAGTACATCTGATACCTCACAAGTCCAGCCCACCAAAGCTATGCATTATGAGTACATCCATTACCTCTCAAGTCCAGACCACCAAAGCTATGCATTATGAGTTCATCCAATGCTTCACAACTCCAGCCCACCCAAGCTATGCATTGAATACATCAAATGCTTCACTAGTCCAGCCCACCCAAGCTATGCATTATGAGTTTATCCATTGCCTCACAAGTCCAGCCCACCCAAGTTCATACATGCCAAGTTTTCTGGAAACAAATCTGGGAGATTTGTGTTCAAAATCCAGGAGATTGGGTCCAAATCCAGGAGATTAGCATAACGACTTTTTTCTCATAAGTTTAAGCAAGAAAGTGCAGATCTGACCACAACTAAGTAAAATAACAATAATGAATAACAATTACTTAACTTTATTAATTTTTGTTATATGGTTGCTGTTTACGAACTCTGAAGATAATATTCTGATTGTGATGTGTCACCTTCCAGAGTCATATTGCTCCATTTGAGTAGTTCAGAATATAATTCTCAATCAGGACTAATTATAGCAGAGGTTTATTTCTCAAATTGACAGAAAAGGCTGAGATGATTAACTTGATAGTCTTGATCCCTGATGTCTCTCCACTCCGTTACCCTTTGTTATGAAGAATAATGAAGTATAGAGAGGTCAGGAAACCAGACTAATAACTTTGATGGATTACTATAGTCATGAACAGTGTATGGAATGTTGTTTTAGCTGGAAATACCTATGCTTGGCAGTTTTTTTTAATTCTAGGAGATCTTGTCAGCAGATCGGTTAATCAAAAGATGAGGTTGAAAATTAAAAGACTCCCGGACAATTCAATTCGGGAGACTTGGCATGTTACAGAAGTTTTTGTCACAAATTTCAGTGTATTTTAGCAACATAAGTGTTAAAAGATTATCTGTTGACCAAGGTGGAAGATATGAGCTGCACATCACTGGACATCTTGTATAATGATACATATCATGGTAATTGCCCTTAATATGATATGTACATAAATAACTGAAAAATATACAAGTGAATCCTATGTTTGTCAAACTTCACTTGTAGAATATGCTCATTTCCTGGAATGAATGCAAACACAAATTGTTTTACCTCTTTTTTAAGTGTTCACAAAACAATGCCATTGATCAAACAGACTAAAATTGATTAAAGTACATTTATTTTCATGTTGTGCTGAATAGTTGCACCTGGCAGGTAATAGTATGCAAGAAAAGCACATATACAGCTGAAGTTCTGAGTTGCCAATGTGGTCAACTCAAGACTACAAAAAAACATCACTCAGGCTCTGGGAACTAAATCAGCATATGCTGATGTCATTTTGTAGGTCTAGGCTGGGTCTGAGCCAGCTTATTTAGTTATTTTAGTGTCTGGTGTTATGCCATATTCACTCCAAAATGTACATGCATAATGAGTAGAATTGTAAAGGACCAAGACAGCATGGCACATGCAAGGTCATAAATTCATCTGTTATTGGAAATCATGTGTGTAAAAGTGGACAGTTAACGGATGTAAATTATGTTTCTTGATTGAATTCCTGTCTTTGACATACCAAAGTCAAAGGAAGGCACTTGCTTATCTATTAGTGAGGGTGGGGTTTAAGCAGAATATGGTGGCATGTACCATTATGGATGGTAGATTGCTAGTCAATCTATTGTATGGGATATATGTACCGATACAAATAGTGTTGAAGTGGAAAAATACTTGATAGAATGAATCCAAATAAACATGCTATATTTTTGAAAATTACATTTAAAGATTATACATTTCCATCCATTGATAGACTACAGTTTTTTAATTTTAATAATAGTGTGTAGCACTTAATTAAGAAAACATTTGTATACATGTCATTGATTACTTGATTTAAAGGGATAAAATGATGGCAGTAAAATGGGGGTTTTTTTTAGAACAGTTTATATCATTTAGTTTGTTTTGTTCCTTTATCATTCTGTGTCAGTAGTTTGAGTGTGTATCATGATACACTTTTACTAGAATAAATTTGTATGATTCATTAATACTGAAAAAGATCAAGTTGATTAGAATGGTACTACTTATGATCATGCTTGGAAGCATCCCTTTTCTTGATGCTTCATAGATACTGCATTCACTTTCGCCATTTCATCAATCGATTCTTTGGAGTTTTCTGACTGCAGGTTTTTCTGTCTATTTTTCTGTCTACATTGTAGATGACTGTGGTCCATGTCTTATGATAAGCTTATTGGCATGATCTGCATTATCTGCCAGGTGTACCATCTACAGTAATTTCATTCATTTCAGAACTTAACCTTATTTATGAATTACTTCAATAATTGATCTATTGTAAGATCATTCCTTTAATTTCCTTTCACATTTTTTTATTTCTTCATGGTATTACCTTCACAGTATGTTCAGTGCAATGCTTGAATGATTTATCCTGTGTGTGCCACATAGTTCTTCTATTTCTATTTAACACAGTATGTTCAGTGCAATGCTTGAATGATTTATCCTATATGTGCCATAGTTCTTCTATTTCTATTTATGCACAGTGCACAAGATTAAGAGTGTGATGCAATAGGTGAAAGCTGACAAGACCATCACTATCTGAATATTATTTTATTGTTAGGTGTGCAATTTAGGTCATAAATAGGGTATGTACTTATGCCAGTCTGGGGTTGTATTGGTGACCATTACTGCCCAAAAACTGATTTGGGCAAATTAGATATGAAGCACATAATCATCAATGCAGACACTATCAGTCTTGCTGCTGCTGATACCTCCACAGATAATTTTATTTTGACTGATTCCAAGAAGGTGGAAAGCAGACAAATTAGAAAGAAGTTATGCAAAACAGCCATCTCAAGCTTTTGACATAGTACCAGCCCTGCCATCACATTGTCACTGCAGATAGAACAGATCTTCTCAACTCTTACTATGCAAAAACTAAATTTGTGGGACTAACAGCATCCATACATTTACCATGAGCCATACTCAAACCAATATATCACTCAAAACTTAAAACTGCTTCACATAGGTTAGGAGATAGGGCAAACTGTAGTTTAAGGGGCTGGACCTCCCTTTTCTTCCTCCCTATTGCTGAAGACAACATCTAACTGGCCAGTTATAAGATGACCAGAGAAATGATTGGATATAAATGTAAGGAACTACTAAATATTGATTGAAACCTAAACAGGTGTGACAGTGATTTGACTGATTAGGATAGACCAGCAGTTTGGGACAGATCAACAGATGAACTGCTTTGTAAGGAATCTGATGATAAGGAGGGGGGATTGCTAATTCCACAGCCAAACTAGCAATGTGCACCTTACATGAATACATGAATGCATACATATTGTAAACTGGAAAGGTGTGCAATTCATCAGAAACAATGAAACATACTGTGATCACTGATGTAAGTTTCAGATATTGTAACTGAAATGGGGATGGAGATATGCAGTAAACAAATTAAGATCATTTTCTTTTTTAAGGTTTAGTAATGATTTAATGTACTTGATGGCTTTAAAGTGAAGATACAATATCCTTGTGTGGAACCTATTTGATTACTTTGGGTTATTTTTCTTTTTGCTAAATAGCTACTGGTAAACTAAAGACATGTATCTTGGTAGCATACTACTACTGCTAATAATACTGTGTGTGAAATAATGATAATACTTCTAATAATAATGCTAGTGCTGTTCAGTTTATAGTACATAAATTTCTCCTTAACAAAGTCTGAGATTTAAACCTGCCTACAAATGCCACTTTTGACCTTTATAATGAGCAGACAATGTAGATTTATATGTATTACCAATGAAACTTATTTTACTAAAAATATTGGTTTCTTCAAAATAATGTTTAATTAATCTGCATTTCTGTGATGCATTCATGTTACACTATTTTATCTCTGTTCTGCATTCTTTTTTCATTTTTCTAATAAGGTCCAGTTTTAGTAAAAGCTGAGTTCTATTGGTAAGAAATATGATAAAATCAATGGACATAAATAACTGTATATAAAACCATCTGTTTATAAAAACCAGATCAGTTAATAGTTATGCAGTTTTCACTGGTTATTTACAGGTACTGAAAATTTTACCAGTAAAACAAAAACAATGCAGAATCATTGCAAACTGGATACAGAATAAACACAAACTAAATGAAATGCAGAATGAATGCAAAACATAATGAATTTTGAAGAACAAGGAACATGCAGAATGATAAATGATAATGATAAAAAAAACCAGAATGAAATATGAATTCATTTGATAAATGATTATGAAAATTGTATTATTTTTAAGCTGCCACTAAAGTTTCGTTGCTAAATGCCATTTGACATATAAATTCAAGTTTAGATTCTTTACAGTTAAAAAAGTTTTTTTTTTCCCATACTTGCCATGAAAGTGTGTCAAAGTAGACCTAAAAACAACTGTCACTGATGTGATGACATCATCAGTGGTGATTTTATCTGTACTATTTTTATTTGCTTGAAACATTAATAAAGTTTGCTAATATACTGAACAACTTTATTTGTAAATTTGTTTTAATTGAAGTGATGTTTTGATTTATTATTAATTCAGTGCAAGGTAAGACAAGATACAAAAGTACACTTCTTACCCTTTACAGAAAAAGTCTCAAAAACAAAAAACACAACTGCAGTAAATGCACTTCCATTTCATTCCAAATTTGTGAGAATAAAAAAAGGAAATATTAGATAGGTGCCTAATTTAAACTATGAATACATTTTCATATATTCTAAATGTAAAACAATGGAATCATAGTCTGAGATAAAATACCAGTGTGAATGGAGAGTAAACAGATTGTTTTTGGGGGGTTTAATGCAGTTGTTCAGTACATGTTAGATTATACATGGTGGCCAGTATACTGAGTGGAAGAAGAAACTGAAAAGACTTCAGAAGAACTACCAACTCTCAGAAACCTACTGGCAAGCTTTCTCAGGTACCTGCAAATGCTGAGGCAAGACTCGAACTGGCAAAGAGGTTAGATGTGCGAGTGCCTTACAAAACTCTGCCACCAAGGACCCCACAGGGCAAACAGATTGCAAATGGAATGTATACAGAATACAAATGGAACACAGACATTGCAAACAGAATGTAACTGGAACACAAACATTGTAAATGGAATGCAAATGGAACACAAACATTACAAACAGAATGCAAATGGAAAACAAACATTGCAGACAGAATGCAAATGGAAAACAAACATTGCACATGGAATGAAAATGGAAGACAAACATTGCACATGGAATGAAAATGGAAGACAAACATTGCACATGGAATGAAAATGGAAGACAAACATTGCACACAGAATGAAAATGAAGACAAACATTGCACATAGAATGAAAATGGAAGACAAACATTGCACATAGAATGAAAATGGAAGACAAACATTGCACATGGAATGAAAATGGCAGACAAACATTACAAATAGAATGCAAATAGAACACATACATTGCAAATAGAATGCAAATAAAATGGAAACAAGTTTGGTAAAATTATCTTTTTTAAGAGCTACACCTATATATAAAGACCATCTGTTATTTAAGACCATTCAAAGTTGTTGCACTAAATATTATTGTACAGACATTTGACTATATTGATTCATGTATCTTCAGCTCTGATGAAGTGGGATCAGGACACAGACAAAGAGAAACTCTATGACAAGCTTGCCGACCATTACAAAACGTGCATGAATCACATGGCAGGTCGAGCACCTGGTGAGTTAATTTGAATTGGCATTTTAGTTATCAGGAATTAGCATGCCATTCAGTAGATTTATTTCTTGTCTCTATCCTGGGTAACACAGTTTGACCATTTGAGATTGTTTTGTGAGATGTTCCCTTCTCAAATCCCTTTTTAGTGTAGATAAAGATTTTGAAGCAGAACACCAATAGGGAAAATTGTAACCCTACCTGAATCACTTTGATTGGTACAGTATTAATTTGACATATGTTAATGACAATGTCACATACATGCCATCTGCTTATTTGTATTGTTTATTTTCAGACCCTTTATTTACTTTTATGGTTCTGAGTTTACAGTGTATCATCCTGTCCTCATGAAAGACACTTAGTTACCATTTCCCAGACTTGATAGAGTCAAATAAAATGCTACAAGTGCATTTAAAAGTCAACCAAGCAACCTGCCAAATTGATCTGGCACTGTAAATAAAATATTGTACACTTTTACAAAATATCAAAAACACTTTTTAATGGATACTGTCCTTTTGATACTTTTACCTGTACCATTTTGGTGCCAATGTGTCTATATATATATATATATATATATATATATAAAGAATACAAATCATATGGCGAATAACAACCCTCTCAAGCGTACTGGATCCACCAAGGGATCACGTTTGTCAGGGATTAATTAAAATAGATGCAATAAACTGACGACGAACAGTACGAAACTAGTAACTAACTAGCCTAAGCGCTTTCGACTCTTAATGAGTCTTTTTCAAAGGCAAATACAAAACATAGTTACGACAAACAAATAAACACAAAAACGTTGCGTTTGTAAACCTCTACATTTCTATCTTCACATGTGCTAAAACTATAAATACAACCAGCTTGTATAGACTAGTTGCGGAAACTGAAAACGTTGTATAATTCCCTAAAAGTCTACAAGCCAAAGCGACATCTATTTTTACTTTGTGTACATATGTAACGCAGATTATATCCCGGATATTTGGTTCTATACCGGTTATTCTTATAGTAAAAATTGAAGGATACGAAGATTTAGAAAATGTTAAATTCTACTAGTGCATAGTTTTCATTTTCTAGTCTTCTTGGTTTAGACCGCTTGGTTTCAATGTTCTAAGGCGGCGTATCCAGTATGATTCCTTTTCCTTCCTGGTTTCGGAACTCCAGCTGTGGTTGTTGGCAATAGCGATAAGTATTATATCACTGAAAGTGTGGCCAGGGGAGGAGAAGTGTTCTGCGACCGGGCTTCTGTACAGCTTTTTTGTCATCCAATCAGATCTATGAAGGTTTATCCTTATGTGTAGCTTTTCAGTTTCTCCCACGTACTGAAGGCCACAGATCTTACATGTGATGAGATAAATCACATTCTCTGTTTTGCACGTTTTGTTTGGACCATGTATGTTTAGTTTTTCTTTAGTCACTGTGCTAGTGAATGTCTTGGTCTCTATCATATGTTGACAGGTTTTTTGGTCTCCGGTAAGCTACCACAGGTTTGTTCACTAAACCTAATACTTCCGAACAAACCTGTGGTAGCTTACCGGAGACCAAAAAACCTAAAGGACATCCTAGTCAGGGCCAAGCTAACAACAATCGCTAGTCAAAACCAAGCTAGTAAATCTGGACCCTGTGGCGATAAAAGATGCAAAACCTGTCAACATATGATAGAGACCAAGACATTCACTAGCACAGTGACTAAAGAAAAACTAAACATACATGGTCCAAACAAAACGTGCAAAACAGAGAATGTGATTTATCTCATCACATGTAAGATCTGTGGCCTTCAGTACGTGGGAGAAACTGAAAAGCTACACATAAGGATAAACCTTCATAGATCTGATTGGATGACAAAAAAGCTGTACAGAAGCCCGGTCGCAGAACACTTCTCCTCCCCTGGCCACACTTTCAGTGATATAATACTTATCGCTATTGCCAACAACCACAGCTGGAGTTCCGAAACCAGGAAGGAAAAGGAATCATACTGGATACGCCGCCTTAGAACATTGAAACCAAGCGGTCTAAACCAAGAAGACTAGAAAATGAAAACTATGCACTAGTAGAATTTAACATTTTCTAAATCTTCGTATCCTTCAATTTTTACTATAAGAATAACCGGTATAGAACCAAATATCCGGGATATAATCTGCGTTACATATGTACACAAAGTAAAAATAGATGTCGCTTTGGCTTGTAGACTTTTAGGGAATTATACAACGTTTTCAGTTTCCGCAACTAGTCTATACAAGCTGGTTGTATTTATAGTTTTAGCACATGTGAAGATAGAAATGTAGAGGTTTACAAACGCAACGTTTTTGTGTTTATTTGTTTGTCGTAACTATGTTTTGTATTTGCCTTTGAAAAAGACTCATTAAGAGTCGAAAGCGCTTAGGCTAGTTAGTTACTAGTTTCGTACTGTTCGTCGTCAGTTTATTGCATCTATATATATATATATATATATATATATATATATATATATATATATATATATATATATATATATTAGTCTTGTTCTTATGTTCAATATTATTTGTTTCAAATGCTAATAATAAATCAAATTTAAGTTGTTTTGTAGTCTTTATGCATCATTAGGAAGCAGTTTTCTTTTATGTGTACACAGGCATTTGGGTTTCAGTAATGCAAGAGTACCTTAACAGTTTTGGTTCAACACATTGCAACTGAACTAACTGGCTGATTGATGTCATCCATTGTCAGGGAAGGCTATATAGTTGTAGGGTATCCTTTGGTTTTGGACTCAGGGCAATTCAATGTTATTATTGGTTTTGAGTGTTTTACATCTATGAAGTCATAAGCCTTTATACCTTTGGGGTTTGACATGTTTTGCTGTCAGCTTTGAGAGTTTATTTGTGAATGGTCAAATTGGGCTGCCTATGACAAGAGCATTAAGCAATTTGAAATAAGATTGTTCCCTGTATAATTGTAGAGGTGCTAATTAGCACAATTTTGTCTGGTTGTAAAGATTAATTTAGGGAGTTAGACATTAGTATGAACCAGTAAAGTGAGTAATAAGTTATAAATATATGACCCATTTTGTATAGATGTAGTGTTGCTTGATGAAATATGCTTTGTTTTTGGGATTTGTTTGAATTGAATGTCATGTTTTCTGTATGCTTTACTTGCTAGTTTATTCATCACATAAATTTCCTGATTATATTTGCATTAGGAAATTCACTATACTACCTCTTAAACCCAGCAATTCAGGAAATATGAACATTATGTATAGACGAAGGGAAGAAACTTCAGTCCATTACCTCCTCTTGCTGCCACTAGGTGGTTACCCATCAATTACATGTTTACCAGTTTCACCTTTTGTTCCACTGTCTTAGTTAATCCAGCAATGCCTATAGGAATCCTTGAAGATTTTTATTTTGACATATACATCAGTCACTGTGATATGGTATTGTGTTTTAATGTTTTTCCTGAGGATTGGTAACCTTAGTTCTGATTGTCAATTAATAATTTTTCTAATGTTTGTCAGCCCAGTAGATGTATGTACAGCCTCCAGCACAGCCCATTGTCATTGGCATATCCATTAGAGAAATATTATGTGACCACACTTACCATACCACTTCATATCTTGTATGCATACGTGAAAGATTTGCCAAACAACAACAAACCCCAGCATTGAGTTTGGGAAAACCTACCACCTCACTCAGACCCAACTATGAAAAGGACAAGAGTTCAGTTTCAATATTGAGTTTAGCCTTTCAACCTCAGTCTCATCTCATATGCATTTATGAAGAGAGTTAACATTGACAGCTGCTTATTTGGGACCTCCTTGTCAACAGTAAGTTCAGCATAGCTGGACAATATCCTTCATGGTAATCTCTGTTCTGGTGCAGGAAATGCAGTCTACCTCACTTTGACCCACCTGGGTTTTCTAGTGAATTGGAAGTAAGATTTTATCCCTGCCCAACACTTGATCCATCTGTATATATAATTTCTGACCCATCTCAGTCTTTTCATATCTCTCAGATAACAATTGCACTATTATAAATCTCAATATTGATCTCAAGTAGAAAGTGGGTTTCTGTGAGAGCAATTATGCAACATTTTGGTTTGCCAATTGCAGTTCTGGATTTTATTCCAATTGGCAACCTTTCTATACCCCATTGGCAGATGGCATTTCTTCTTCAATGACACCCCTTTCTTGGTAGTCCAGATTAGCACATTTCAACCTCAGCTGAAATAAAAGAGTGGCAATAAAAGCAGTGACTTGCAGCAGGAACTCATTTTGATAATTCCAAACTGGACATCACAGTCTGTATGGATGCCAATTTCTTCAGCTGGGAGGTTCACTGCACCATAGAAATCAGCAATTGGAACCCACAGGTGAAGGTATTTTATACAAACATTTTAGAAACAATGGCTGTAACAAATATCTTTCATTGTTGGAGAAATCATCTTTGCAAACAATCAATCACTATACTGTTAGATGATTCTGAATTATTTTGTACAGGGGCAGGACCAAATCACATAACTTGTGCATCCAGATCTCTAGTTTCTCCACTGATGCTTTCTGGGCAACATAGTAGTTTAGATCACATTCTAAGCAGGCAATATTTTTTGTCCAGTTCTCAGCCAAAGAAGGGGACAGACTTTGCTCACTGATTGGTTTTTTCACTCATCAATCTTTCATCCAATTTATACACTTTGGTTGCATCTGATGATAGATGTCTTTGCAGTGAGGTGATATTACAAGTTGCCTACCATTGTCTTTCTGGTTCTGCATTCAGAGATTTGAGACATGGACTCTGGCATTTTTTGGATATAATTTGAGGCTGTTTCTGAAATTGATGATATTCTCAGTGAATTCTGAATTATCACAAACATGTTCTCAATGCTTTGCTGGATTCACCCAAGGTTTTGTGTTTTCTTTTCTCTTTATTTCAGTGATTTGTTAAGTGACCATTGGTTGTGCTGTCTTCATATTGGTAGAGATTTATTCTTTTTAGAGTGAATCCAGCCAATCTTCCTGTGAAGAATGATGTAGAGGATTGAATGCTCATGCATTTCCTCCTTCTCTTACATTCCAATATTAAAGTGAATGGCGGGGATATTAAAGTGAATGGCGGGGAATGTTTATGTTTGTCTGATGAGGAGCACATCATAAAACCCATTGGAACAGCAAATGACTAGCATGCACTGCACTTGATATGTGTTATGGATGTTTGGCAGACTTGGAAATTTATCAATGAGAAAGCTTTAGTTTAACAGGAATTATAAAATTCTTCAGCCTTAAAAATTTTCTTAAGCAAGAGTCTTTTTAGATGACAGAGCATTGTAAGGAGTCTCATTTTTTGACTAATTCTGAGCCACAAGCACTGGATCCACTCTCAAGCACCAACCATTTCTGCTATCATTGCTGCTGGAATACCTGTTCAGTTCAGTTGGTTAGCAAAATCTTTAGCATTTACAATCCACTACAAGCAGAATCTGTGGCTTGTTGAGTCTGACAAAACCTGTCCAGCTCTGTCACACAAAACTGCACATAACATTGCTGAACACTCGCACAAAGTCACAAATAATGTCATTGAAGACATTTGCCAGATAGAACTGACTGTAATCCAATTTATACCCTTCTTGCACAGTCTGTCAACAGTAAGAAACTAAACATAATTAAAACACTTGTCAACAGAACATAACCTATTCAGTTTGTTCTTGGACAACAGAATTAAACCAACTTAACACTTTCTGTCAAACACAACAAAACACATCACAAAATTTACACATTAAAACACAATACATTTGTACCATGCACATTATTATAAGTTAGGCACTTGGACATTGTAATTGCAGTATTAACAACTTGCAAGAACGTTTAAGCAAATTTGATAGATTTTAATATAATTGCCATAATAAAGTGCCTCACACATTTGCTTTTATATGGTGTCACATGTATTGTGCAAGTTATGGCATTTCATATATTAAATGCAATGGTTGATTTTGTTGTTCCAACTGGACCTTAGCCCATGGATTGAGAAGGACTGGCTAATACTGACAGCCACAGGCCAGTTGGGCCATTTACATCTTTTAAAGTCCTTAAGTTTATTTGATTGGGATGGCCAGTTTATTTTCTATAAACCAACTGATTTCCATATGAGCTAGCTGTGCAGGCATTGGAAACAATTTGTTTATTCCTGCAATGTCATTATTCACAAATTGTTTTAAATTTGTATTATGTTTTTGAGCTTTAATTAAAAGGTATCTCAGTGTAATTTTATCCTGAAACACTTCCAAATTTAATTACTAAAAGGAAAGAAACCCATGACCTTAAAAAGGAAATTCAGCAGATCTTTTAGGCTAATCAGATCATGGAAATCTAAGTTTCAGCATTCTACAAATCCAACACCTTAATGAATCTTGACATGGTGGTGGGGAATGTCAGAACAGGAAACCATGCTGACTGCACTCATTAAGTTAACTTGTAATATATATATATATATATATATATATATATATATATATATATATATATATATATATATATATATATATATGCATGGAGGGAGCCATGGGAAAACTTTTTGTTGTATAAATGTCTTATCTTTTTATGCTGGGAAAGTAATTGTGTAATCGTTTCTTGCTCCTCTAGAGTTTCAATATGTGTGTGAATTTACATTCACAAAAAGCTGACTCTGTATGCCAACTACCCATATGAGCAATATGAAGCCCACTTTGACCTCTTTGTCATTAATATAGGTTGAGGTATGGCTAAATTTTGGTTTTAATAATTTCCAATGAATTTAAGTTTGGGAGCCTATTTATCTCTCAGCAACAGATTTGTAGCTTTATTCAATTGTTTTGCAGAATGGTGCTATAGTTATGTTGCATTGTAACAGTTTATATATGATATTATGTTACTCTGATAAATATGATTTATACATTCAGTTTAATTTTACTTCTTTCAATTTTTTAGGACTTACTTGTGTAGATAGTTGTCATCTATTGAAGCCAGATATACCACAAGGTTATTGTATTCCATTTAATTCAAGGTAGGTTACTCTTGAGTCATATTCAAGGAGTTTGTAAATTCAAACACATTTCATGCAACACCCAACATCACAATCAAAAGTTTTTAGATACAGGCCCCAATTTTAGGCCTTTCAATTCAACTATGTAGCTGCTTAAAGTTAAAGTTGACCAAGTCATAAAATCTCCATGGATACAAAAATATCCATCCTCACATTAGGAGCTCCTAGAAATTGATCATAACTAACATACTGATATTGTAACTGTTGCCCTTGTAAATGAACATCCAAATAACTATTTAATCTCTTAACCAGATTTATTCCTTTGAATTTGATAATGATTATGGTAGTGATTTTGTAGTTAAATTGAATGTTCTATCATAAGTCCAAAATGTTTAGAATGAATTTCAGTATAGTCTTGAATCACAATGATATATAATCTTCGAGTGATATATAATATTCGAGTGAGTCATCGATAATCTGAAATGTAGTATTTTAGTCCAAAATGCAAATGAGTACTTTATAATTAAATTGAGTAAAAAATTACTCTCAAATTATATCTGAACAAAACTTTAAACTTTGATCATTGATTCCTTAAAACTTTTATTAAGCATAATTGAATAATTGTTTACCAAATCTTATATATACTAATTTCATTTAACCTAAGACATGGTAGAATTTCCCTGGGATGAACCCAGATCTTGAACTCAAATCCAAGTGAACATAATGTTTTCTTCTAATAATTATGAAAAAATCAGGTAGATATTTCCTTCAGTCATGACAAAATGAAGCACCTAATATAGATATACATAACATATAAAAGGATCAGCAAAAAAAAATAAGATGATTTAATGTATTTGAATTAAAATAGATTTTTTACCTTTTTGTTGATAAATTAATGTATTATTTCTACTTTCTGTTTCCATTTATACTTTATAGGGCTGGTGGTTGTGGAGCAGCTATGAGAGCTATGTGCATTGGGTTGCGTTTTCCAAGGTACAGTTTATAAAATTTGGGTTTTTCTGAGGAAGATCTTTTTGGCATTCTGTTTTAACACTGCTAGTGCTAATATACATACAGCTTAGTCACTGACTTTCACCTGGTATCCTGACCTCTGAGCAGGGCTTTATATTTGTTTCCAGATAGAGTGTTAAAACATTTATTTTTTTGAAGATTTTTTTCCTCTTAATAATTTATGTTGATGAAATGTATTTACACTTATGCCTCAACTTGAAACATCTTTTGGAAAGTAATTCTATGTAATTCTTCAAGGTATTTTATTTTATTTTATTTTATTTTAATTTTATTTACTACCATTGCAAATTAACACAGCTGTATATTATGTTTAATGACTCTTTGTATTTCAGAAACAGCATACAAATTCACTGTTATAAAATCTGTGTTCTCTCCATTGTATGTCAGTGGTCATTGGTCTTTACATTTTTGATGTTTTAATCACAAATTTATTTAATTGTGCTTCATAAATGAACTCCATTCAAGTATTAATGTTGTCAATTTTCAATTCTCTTACTTTTCTGGCTTAGCTTAAATCCCTTGAGGCTCATTTCTTGTAGCTGTGTCCAGTAACAAGTAGGGTATTTTGATAATACAAAGCATAATGATATTAGTTTTGTAAATAAATTGGTTCTTTAAGGCATTCCAGTTCATGTTAGTTTCCAAGAAATAAAATCTGAAATGAAACATGTATATGTTGATTTGGATTACGGTAGCAAAAGCTATAAAATGAGTCATTTTGGGTATGTTTTTTGCATTCTATTCTTATATCTCCACTTATATAAAGGCAGGTGTACATAGGAATCCTTGCAGTGTTTTTATGACTTGCCATGAAATTTGGTAAATATTATGCCATCACCCAAAGGTGTACATATCGACAAATGTCTGTGCTCCCACAAAATTTACAGCTATTTCTCCTTTTGACTTCTGTTTGAATCTAATATATCTTAGAATGTTGCAACTGCAACTGGTTTCACATTTTTAAATGGATCTTCATGAAACATGTTAAATGCTATGGTCATCGTGTGAAGATGCCCATATCAACAAATCACTCAGATTTTGCAATTTGTTTTAGAGTTATTGCTCGTTTTGTCTTGTAGCTGAATTTTGTGCATGACACAATCTGATTAGTGCAACTATTCATGCAGTGTATAGTTGATTGCATTTGAATACAATAAATAGTATAAATACTATAACTGTTATAATCATCACCTTGTGCTAACATATGTTTATGGCTTCATGTCTAGGAGTGACCTTCAATGGTGAAATTTGCCCAGTATCAAATAAACTACTACAAGCAGGGATAAAGTAGTAATCTGAGCTAATACATAGAACAAATAAGACTAGCCCCCATTACAAGTAAGAGTAAAATGTAATATCTCAAACAATAAAAATTTCCACAAATAAACAATACATAATTGACTGTTTGAGATATCCAATTCTTTCTTTGCTTGTTACTATAGAATTTCAAAATACATTGACCATTAAAGAATTTCAAAATATAATGACAATTAAGGAATTTCAAAATACAAAGGCATTAATAAACTAGCCGATGCTGTTTAAGATAGAGACCAAATCATCATACGAGTCTGTGTAATTTAATAGTTCTGCCTTTTGCAATAAAAGCATAACCTGTTGTCCCCACAAATCCTCTCATACTGTACTTTGGTTCCATTGTTCAGTACATCTTCTGTTCCAATTTCTCTTGTTCCCTATATTTGAGATACTTTTTACTTCGTTCCAACTGCTCTTTTCTTTCCACATTGTTTTTACTTCCCACTCTTTTTCCTCCCCATGCTGTTTGGGTTGTACTTTTTGTCAAACTATTTTTCCTTGTTTCTTTTTCTGCTTTTGTGTCTGTCAAACCTCCAGACAACCATCTCTCCCTTGGATGACACTTAATTATTTTACAAGAAATTTGCTCTTTAAATTCCATGAAGTCCAGATCGTACCCTCACTTCCCTCTCATAGAGAATGGTAGATTGAAGATTCAAATTTTCTCCAGTATATTTAAACTCAAGATATTCTGTGTAACTATGCCCCTTTCCACAGCATGACCAATCAGATTTAAAATAATTCTTGCCTTTCCAGTATTAAACACTGCATTATTTCAATCAACAACCATCCACGACTGTGCTGATTTCCAAAATCAGTTCTAAGCAGAACAAAGTTCTAACCCCGCTCGGTAAGTTTAAACAAACTTAGCCCTTAATTAAAAACTAAAAACTCCTGGCCTTACCTGAATTAATTTGCACTTTATGGCTAAAACAAGGTGGTCATTTCCCCATAAATCTTGTTAATGGTAGATGAATGCCAGCTAAGTGTGTTCTATTATAATTAATTCTAACAAAAAAAAGATCAAACTAAAATTTGATCTTTCACACACCTGTTTTATACATTGACAAATCGATGTGCTTCCACAATGTTTATAAGAGTTATTGAAAAATACTTGTGAACACAACTAGTCTCATGTTTTTCAGTGGATTGCCATTAAGTATTTGTAGATGCTATTGCTTTTATGTGGAGATAAACATATTAGTATATCACAGTGCTCTATTAATGTCAGAGTTGTTGCTATTTTTCCCTGCAGTAGTTTGCAATATTACACAGAGCCTTGTGAGCATAACTTGTGTTGAGTTTGTTGCTTACATGACCACAAGTATAAATTGTGTGACCCTGCTTTCACAATATATTTTGCATCAATTTGTCCATCATGAATTTATCAGCAGTTGCGGATTTAAACTTCTCAAAAACATTTGGATCAGTTGTGACCAAATTTAATAGCATCCTGGTATGATATGATGGCTTTAAAATTTTTAAAATGATCAAACATCAAATCTGGAAGTCAATACTAAAAATAGAAAAATAAATACTTTCTTGTATATTTATATGAATAATACAAAATCTGCCATCAAATATGGCAGCTATTACTAAAAAGCAGGACACACTAGATAGTTGTCGATTCTGACATGGAAGAATTTTAATTTATACAAATTAAGTAGATTTTCCTGTCAGATATGGCCACCATTGCTAAAAAGACAAAAATCTTAAACAAATTTTTCGCACAAAACCACTGAGTAGAATTGGATCAAAATTTACAGAAAGTAAACAAGGCTCAACGTCCTATCAGATTTGTTCACATGGTGCTAATATGCTATCAAATATGGCTACTGTTACTAAAATAGAAAATTATTTTAGTGAGTTTTTTTTTTTTTAACTGTTCATCAGAATTAAATCAAATGACAGAAAGCATACTGGCACAGAGAGCTTTCGAGCTTATAAACATGATGCTGATGCACCACCAAACTTGGCCACCATTGCTGAAAATATTCTTTTTAAAAAGTCATCAACCAAATTTGTCCAACTTTGACAAAGCATCCTGACATTGAGGATATTTATTTTATAAAAAAAATTAGGCTGAACAACCATTCAGTACAACCACCATTGCTAAAATAAAAACATTTAATTGACTTTTTCTCAGAACCTTCTTGTCAATTTCAGCATTGAACAGAAGGCATTCAGTTTTTATTGGTTTTCAGATTTGCACAAATGATCCACATTGACTGTCAAATATGGCAGCTTTTACTTTAAATATAAAATCCTTTAAATGGCCACAAAAACCCATAGGCAAAATTTTATTAGTTTTGCAGAATGCATTAAATAATAAAAGACAGTGATGAAAAAATACATCTTATTTGGTATCTGTTCATATAATAACTTTATCTTTTAAACTTTTTCTGACCATTTGAAAAATCACACAGAATTCTTCTTCAAGGCATGAAGAATTGTCATACATGTATATGGTATAATGTTATAAAAGAAATGCATGATGCTGCGTTTACACTGAATCATAATTCTCAAAAATGTTAACTGATATAATAGCTAATTTACAAAGAAAACTTCCATACTTACATACTCCAGTAAGAATGAATTATCCACAAAAATCCATGTTAATAAAAATTCCAACAAAATAAACTATAGTCATTGTCAGCAAAATTATTACAACAAACACCAGGAGAAATCGCTTCTTACCTGTCTGTTATATCATTCCTTTGTGAGTACTTGTGCATATTCCTTTGTTCCTTTCAAAGGTTTAAACTCTGGGTTTTAGCCATTCTGGTGTGTGAACAAGCATGAAAGGATTTTTTTATCAAACCCAGCTTATGGATTTATCTCATGAATATATTGAATTGTGCCACTGAAAAAGTTTTTTAAAAAAATGTGAAATATAAATTTAATTAAACTAAACATAAATCTCAGCATTGTTTATGTCAAAATCAGTGCTTTTCTGGCAATCATATCAGATTCAAGGTCAGTGGCTGTAACAAAGAATTTTGTTCCTGTAATCTTTTGAACATTTTAACATGTAAGAAAATATTTATCATATATTTGGTATGTTGCAGTTCCTCCACAGTTACAAATATTTTCCATACTGAACAGTTAAAATGAATTAATGGGCTTATCTTGGATTCTGGGGCATTCTTTTCACCCAGTAAAGCAACACTACCATTGAGGGACTCTTTGTTTCAAAACTATTAATCATTGTATTTCTAAAACAGTCTTTTCCTATGATAAATGTGTAACATTAATATATGGATATAATAGCATTATTTTATTAATGAATCATCATATAGTATTTGACATATTGCTGTTAATTAAAACACACTCTTATCCTTGAATTTCAATTGTGTGGCACAGTAACTTCAACTGTGTTCAGTGCTTCAGTGCATTTTTTAATTACATTTTCAACATTAAACTTATACAAAATATGTTTTGAATGATAAAATGGAGACAAGAACTGCTGATATTATTTCTTTTGTAAAAGGCTGAGAGATGCATCCTTGTAAATGAGATGAAATGCAGGGATATTACTGCACTGTGCTGTTTGGTATAAGAGTTTATCTATAATTGGTAAAAAGTTGTATGTGGGTTTATCATCAAACATGTATGTATCATGTAATTTATACAGTTACTAATGATAAAATCTAGTATGCAAAGTTTACAAACCTGAATAATTATTGTTCATCAGTATCTTATATTTTTCCCATAATTCTACTTCCAGACCCAGTGAGCTGTCAGATCTTATAGCTGTGAGCGTGGAGTCAGGTCGGATGACACATCACCACCCAACAGGCTACCTAGGAAGCCTTGCTTCTGCTTTGTTTACTGCCTATGCAATCCAAGGTTATAAAATTAGAATAAATTGAAAAAGCCTTCATGAACATAAGAATTTTGTATATAAAATGAGACAACCAAAGAAACAAAATTTTTAATTACATCAGAATCAATTTTGTTTATCTTCCAAATTTATTATTTTACAATAATAATAATAATAAGGTTGCAGAACTTAACCAACATGCTTCTGTTGGATATATTGCACCTCTTAACCTAAGAGAACTTGAGAAGCAGGGAAAATTACCAAACTTATGAGTGAACACATACCTTGCAGGAGTTGCCACAAAGAATTAAGCACAGGACAGCAGAGGTGAACAGCAAAGGTATTACAGCTGACTTATACTGGCCTACTACAATAGCATACATAATTCATGGTACACACGTTAATGTGCAACTATTTCAAAATTATGTTACAAATATGCTACATTTACGGACATTGCAAAAAAATTAAATGAGCTAAATATCAGAATTAGCGGTAATCATCATACTTTTCATGCATTAGTATCATCTACTGGAGCATGATAAGGGACTCCACGTCTTGAAATTAAAACTTTTTTAGAGTATAATTTATATTTGTATGCTTTCTATACCCCCAACAAATGAAGTTTGAATAGACATATGAGTCAGTTTTTCAGTTGGTTTTGTTTTTACCTATGTTTAGGTAATGTATCTGAATCCTTAGAGGGAGCACCATGTGGCATGTTTTTTCTATTGTGACTAGATAATATGTCTTTTAAAGAAATGTAGTCTGTTTGATCAGCATTTTATGAGTCAATCCCATATTTTGTACAGATTATATTTATTCATCAGTCATGCTTTTCTCTGGATAATGCTACTTAACTATTTGAGATGTCTTCAATAAACTTTGTAAGCTTTTCATTCCATGATAACAGTTTGTATCACATATAAGATTTGGCAGATTAGTATTTTTAGAATAGTGTCCTCATTTTTGAAATTCTAGTCATGACACTTTCCAAGTTAATCTTGTGAACTGTTTAAACATCTTCATGAAACTTGATATGCATTTTCATCATGACAAGAGTTTGCCCCACTTAAGAGTTGTGTTTAAGTATATGATTACCTAATATGCAAAGAGTATTCTTCTTTCATTATAAGAGTACCTAAATAACACAAAGAATATTCTTTCAGTATACAAGTACCTACAAAATAACTTAAAAGAACATTATTCTTTCAGTATATGAGTACCTAAGTAATGCACAAGGATAGTCTTCCTAAGTATGCAAGCACCTAATTAACACACAATGAATATTCTTCTTTCAGAATATGAGTACTTAAGTAACAAAGAATATTCTTTTTCAGTAAATGAGCACCTAAATAACACACAATGAATATTCTTCTTTCAGAATATGAGTGCTTAAGTAACAAAGAATATTCTTTTTCAGTAAATGAGTACCTAAATAACACACAATGAATATTCTTCTTTCAGAATATGAGTACTTAAGTAACAAAGAATAGACTTTTTCAGTAAATGAACACCTAAATAACACACAATGAATATTCTTCTTTCAGAATATGAGTGATTACATAACAAAGAATATTCTTTTTCAGTAAATGAGCACCTAAATAACACACAACAAATATTCTTCTTTCAAAATAGGAGTTGTTAAAAAACATAATTTCCTTCTTTCAATAAATCCTTTGGAAGTATTAACTCTGTATAAAGGAAATTTTGGAATTACTGGCAGAATGTTGATTGATTTGTTTGTAGAAGTTCACAAACACAATTTACTAAACCATTATCTCTTCTGCCAGTTACTATTTTTAATAATTATAATCTAATTGATGGCTATATTTGGACATAAGCATTATTTCTTATATTTCTCTACTATTAAATAAAATTAGCCAAGATCATCAGTGAATGACTTAACATAATTAATGATAGTAGATGAAGGCTTTGGCATCCTGTAAATCATGTATTCTACTTAAATACTCTATGTCTATTTTGGATAGGAAAATGTTTGTTCAGCAAGTGTATTTAGTAATTCACTATGTCTAAGATCACAGTCATCAAGAGTGAATGCAGCAAAATTTTTTATTTAGTAGGTCACATGCCGAAGATTGCATGTGAATCTTGTAGTTGGGTGAGTTCCTTGAAAATATACAAAAAGGATGTTGACATAATTGCTATCCAAACATGTAATAATATTTTTATTATTTACATTCGAAGAATTTTTAAATTCTGACTTCACTTTATACTATTTCCATGTTTGAGCAAATGAATACATTGCCATCCTAAAATGATAAAAGTATTAATGAGCCATAACACCATAATTGGATAAAACTGTTAAGCATGCTTGTTGACATCAAATGACTGCTGCAGGCTTTTGGGTGTATTAAGCCACTTGCACATTCCAAGTAGTTTCCAACTGAACATTCATTGCTGTAAAAACTGTCATGTGAACACTAATTCATCAGATAATTACCTTCAGTTATTCACAGAGTATGTTATGAAAACTAACAATAAGAAATTTCCAGTTATCAGAAATCGTTTATATGAAGGTAGTATTTTGTTTAATAAAAAACTCTGGATTCCTGAATCAAGGATTTTTAAAACATCCACTGCAGGCATCATTATTGAAAGCTGTTTGTCTTTGTTATTTTTCTTTCTCATTGAATCTTCTGTCAATAATTTAAAGTGTACAGTTATATGCATGTTAGAAGAAGCATCACACTTTCTTTGCATTGCGAAAATGCAAACGGCAATGATTTACTTTTTTTTGGCATCTGGATTCAAAACCTTTCCTCGTATTTGACTTCCCGAAATTTAATTTGATCCCTTTATAAATTGAGTCAGTGAAATGCTCTCAGTTGCTCAGGAATGAGTATAAAAATAACCTCAAATTTTGGAACTTTGGCTTTGAAAATTTTAAGGCAAATACACCAAAAAGTTTGTTATTCTGTAAATAACACTTCTTGGCAAAAATTATTGAATGTTCATCTTTTTTGTGGTTATCTGCATTTATGGCTTCACAAAAATTGAAATATTTGTTGGCATTTAAATTTGTGGTAGTATTGTTGCCATAAAGGTGTAATTGTTCATTGCAATCTTGCAATTTATGGTTCTAGCAACCACAAAATTGACAACAATAAGAATTTTTAAAAATTAGTTGGCAATTTGTACACATATTTTCAGAATCAGCACTAATCCTTATGTCTATTCAGAGTGGGGAGTAGGTACATTTGACCCCAGATTTTTCCTCATAAATTTTTTAAAGCATGCAAAGTGTTCAATGTCTCCTCTTTTTGTCAGGTCTACCAGTCCTAGAATGGGGTCATGGTCTAATGGATGCACTACCAAAAGCACTTGAGTATGTAATAAATCAAGGTAGATATGTGAAAGAAAATCAAATGGCATGGTAAGTTTTTAAAACATGAATAAACTCACTCATTAAAATTTTCTAATACTTTGCACACACAAAATTCATGAAATATGAAGCAAATTGCACTTTTTTTTACTTCAATGTTTTTCAGAAGCCTTAGCCTTTTGTTGATTTTTCAATAGAATTTTTAACCAGGTGTTTTCTTACATATAGTAATTTAAGCTAAAATGAAATTTATAATGTGATTTTATTATTTAGACAACATTTCAAATTAGAATTTATTTTGAAAAGGATGTTACACAGCAAGGTTGACCCTTAAATTTTTAATTAATGCAGGAGTTTCTTTTAAAAATAAAGCTAAGAAACGAGTTAATTTTTTTAAAAAGGTTTTGTATTTTCCAGTATTGTATGTTGCTATTGCAAATGACGACTCCTGCAACCTATATTGGGCATTGGTATTGCATGCATACTTTTAAAAAAAAATTTAAAGACTTGTGAGAGTTGCTACAAATTCAGTTGATATTGTGCAAAATTTTAAATTAGATGCTTTGTTCGTCGATTAAATTATACATGCCAGTCTAGAAATCACTCATTATCTCTTTACAGATCCAAGTTGTACTTTATTTTCTTTGTTGAACCTGCTACAGCTACGTCATATACAGTATCTCTCAAATATTCAGTGACTTCTTTTTACGTTTCTTTCCTTCAGATGAGCTTCAACTAGGAAATAAAATGTAGAAAGTTCAATAGTTTGACAGAGTTTATAGAAATATTTACATCAAAATATATTGCCAGCTTAAATCCCAAACTTGCATACACCCTCCCCCCCATTCCTTCTACCATGTTTGTGTAATCACTTTGCCATTTTTGTAAGAACATTATGTGGCCTCATAACCTTCAGTTTGGTATAATATTTTAGTAAAATTGTCAACAAGTTACTATATAGTCAGCTATTACAGTCATTTTCTTCTAATATGTAGAAATTGTGACATTCACTAGTAATACTGTTGTTGATCCTGTAAATATCATAACTGACAAACATCACAGAGAAAAAACTTTTAAAAAATGTCTGCAGTTAAAGGGCATAAAGAGGCAGTGTCCATCTGATTGTCTATTGTGGAAACTTTAGAACAGATAAATGGGGGGGGGATTTTTGTTTTTAATGTAGCTTCAACAATTTTCTACGATGCCTGCAGTGTGGTTGTTTTTTGTGATGTCTAGTACTGGAGTATCATGCTGCAGACATGTAACATGATCTCCCACCCAGTCAAATTATCCTGACACCAGGCCAACCAGTCCTAACACTAACCTCTTAATGCTGAGCACACAGCGAGGCAACTGTTAGTACCATTTTTATAAGTCTTTGGTATGATTTAGTGGGGGTTCCAACCCACTACCTCACATATCCAAGGCAGATGCTCTAACCACTAGGCCACTGGAGCAATCCAAACAGATAAATAGATTAATAGATATGTTGGTATGTATGTAGGTAGGCAGATAAGTTGGTATGTAGGTAGAGAGGTTCATACATAGGTAAATAGGGAGGTTAAAAAAGATAGGTTGATATGTTGGTGGGTAGATAGGAAGATTAAAAAAAGAAAACTGATACCCATCCTCATAGAATAGTCTATTCAGATCTATGAATTCAATACATAGACACCTGGTGAATCAGTAAAGCATCACAACTTGAAATTGTGGCATTTACTGACAGTTCAGCTGTTAACACAGAAATACAATTTGTATCCAAAATAATATAACAGTCACTGTTGAGGGTGTATTTTTATGGCAGTTGTCACACTGGTTATAGTTTCATTGTCAATAGTAATTGTCACAGTTTGTGATGTTTACTGGTACAATGTCAACAGTAATTAGCACAGTTTGCCATGTTTACATGTACAATGTCAACAGTAATTAGCACAGTTTGCCATGTTTACATGTAACTTGTCAGCAGTAATTGTCACAGTTGGTGAATTTTACAAGTACTTTGTCAACAGTTATTGTCAATTAGGTACATTTCAGTCTGCTGAGGTTTGGTAAAAAAGCATTTTCAGTTTATAAGAATAATAATTTTAATTCATTTTTGTGGTAATCCTATTACACAAACTATGTAGATAACTCACAAACCCATGAATATGGCCTTTAATGTTATTTGTATGCTTTAATTTCAGGAACTACTTTGAAAGTGCTTGGGCAAAGTATCTACATGATCGTGGTATAGAAGATGGAAAATCTGAACCTGTTTTTCCCGACAAATATGGCATAGAGGAGCGAGATAAAACTTACAAATCATGGAGTTTTTCTGGCTGGGGAGGTTCAAGCGGCCATGATGCACCAATGATTGCGTGAGTTGTGTAAAGAAGGTTTTTGGCAAAATATTTGTTATATCAGGACAGTACAAATCCACTTGTCCAATGTCTGGGACAAGTTCATTTCAGCTTGGGCAAGCTCAAGTTTGCAAGGTACTTTCCCACAGTCATGTCCAAAAATTTGATCCTAGCATAGTACATATACATGTATGGGCACCATTATTTAGAATTTATATGTGCTGCATGCCACTTTTGTATAAATGTCTGCAGTTTCATCAGTCTATATATCCTTTATTTAACTCAATGCAATGCCAAAGACACTTCTTTCTTGTAGTCACTGTCAAGGTCAGTCTTGCATTTTCCTGAAAAATCATATCTGTCTTGACCTGACCTATCTTTTCTGTCACATGTCTGTGGATATAATGTACATTCTGATTGGTCAGACATCCAGATTTGCAGTACAGTCATTTATTCTAACATAGTAGATATAATGCACATTCTGATTGGTCAGACATCCAGATTTGCAGTACAGTCATTTCTTCTAACATACCAGTGACTGTAATGCGTATTTGATTGGTCAAACATCCAGATTTGCAGTGACAAGATCAACCATATATTGTTGGAAACTTGGAAGCCTTAGCAATGTAAAGATTCTTCCTGTGATGTTATGGCCATAAAGAACATTTAATTTTTACCAGTTTGGCAGAAATTTTCAAATTGTGTTTTGAATGAAATATGTCATATATTCAAATTCTTATTGCTTTCACTATCATAGATATCTATTTTTTTCTGACTCAGCTAATATATCACACTTGTAACAGTAAAACTGTCCTTAAAATCCTCAAATCACTGCCATCATCTATTTGTATTAGGAAAAAAATTAATTTAAAACAATAATTTTATGTAGTAATTATGATAGCAGTGGAAATAGAAAAAATAAATTTTAAGTCCAATAATACATTTAAGAACAGAAATAGAATGTGCAATCAGGCAAGAAAAACATTGATTCAAAAGTTGTTTTAATGCATATTTTGTCTGGCACTAAACATTCCTTGTATATGTTTGTTGCCATACTGTTGACAGTTTACCACTTGTATCCATTCTTTTTAAACAGTATTTCCTGTACACAGCAAAAGGAAAAAGAGATAAATGTATCCATGGGAAGTGCTAGTTTCTACATTTACTGGAAAGTAATTTTTTCACATCTTCCTAATCGTTCCTGCATTTTGCATTTTTTATTTGTTCTTAAAGAGTTTGGTTTGATACCATAAGGTCAATTTGTGGCCCAAAGACAGGGTCACAGACAGGGTAGGACAACTAGGACAAAACTCCATGGTCCACAACATTAAGGTGGTCCACTGCCAACACAATTTGTAATTCATAGTGACCTACTGAAGAATTTTTCTAGGGCCCACTAATCCTGTCCTTGCCTTGCCCAAAGATTTACAAATTTGCAAAAAAGTAGTTGATCTGATAATGTCAGGGGAAAATTTGTTTCAATATTTGAAAAATGTCAAACTGCAATTGATTTTTTAAAAATTATTTGATATGACATCATAGGCTTATGACATCACATGTGGCTTGCCATTTTGAACTGCAATTGGAACTGTTTTTATAAAACTAAAGTGGTCCACATGCAAGAACCAATTTTGTATTCATAAAGAATATAAATGTATGCATGAATAATTTTTTACTAGAATATCATTTTAGTTGTTGTATGTGAACTGTATAAAAAACAAGAAAACTTGATGTCAATTAGCAGTCACTGGTAATGTGCATCTCTGTAATTGGTCACATATTAACTACATGTAATCTGACATGTCTGCTACAATGAATGCATAAAATGATTTTGATACATATACATATACTGTAACAGCTATACATTTGGTATAATAGTGAAAAACTGAAATAACAAATTAATTTTATTCCTAAAAATGGGCATATATTTGGCAAAAACTGTAAATTTTGACATATTTCTGCATAATCCAAGACCTCAAATGCTACAAACACAATTAATAACATGTTTTATTTTTTTACAGTATATTCTTATTTAAAACCTTCTAATAAATGAAAATTTCAAACCTGTTTTTGTTTGTGCTTCTCCATACTGAAAAGAAAAAATGGAGACAAAAGATATGGAATATTGATAAAAATAATGGTTAATTTTATCTTTTCCTTACCATAATCATTTTAAATAAGATTTATTTGTTTTAGTTTGTTTTGTAGACAATATTCTACTCTTGTATGAATTCACAATCTTGCACTCTGACAAAGCTCTGTGGAATATGAAATAATAATGTGAATCATAAACATGCAAGCTGTGAAAGTTCTAATATCTGCATTAATCAAATTTAAAGTGCAATATGTGTTAGCATTATTATTAATTTGTTTCCCATTTTATGAATTACTTGAATATACAACTTCACAGTATCCTCTGCTGAAGACTAGATTTCATTATCTACCTGACAGTAACACAGAAACAAATTGATTGTAGTAAATGTCAAGGAAGTATTCATTGAAGAAAGGGATTATATTGTACAGTTGTGAATTTTACTTTACTTGCAATGCAAAGGCAGGTATAAAATTTTTATATTTTATTTTAAAGAGAAAACAAAAATTTGGGACATAATTGGCCTTACCCAAAAGAACCCCACACATTTGTTTTCCTCAAGTTCATTATTGTTTATCGTTTCCCTGTTTTCTAATGCAGATTAGTGCAAATATTTTGCTTGTGACCTTTTATGTGTGTGTATGTTTGTGCGTGCGGGCAAGATAGAAGAGATAAGAATGGCCAAATCAAGACAAAAATTGGAGAGGACAGAACCTTTTGGTGTTTATCTGTCACACATTTGCCAGTGTTATGTTGCTGGATTTTAAATGTCATACATAACCTAATATGTATATATGCTTGTGGATCATTCAAATCAAGCAAGATAGTTGACTATAGCTGCTCCATTTTTTTTTTTTCAGATCAAATTATAATAAACAACTTGATTTGGGGCCTCACCACTGGTATTAAAATTCTCTTTATTCTCGACTAAACAGTTCTTTTAGAATGTCTTGATGTCCCTAGACTTGTGTGTGCATACATGTGAAAGTGTGAGTGTGTGTGTGCATACATGTGTGAGTGTGTGCATACATGTGTGAATGATGTGTGTGCATAAATGTATGAATGTGTGCATTGTTACATGTAGGCTCATACAAAAATAACAAGAGAAATGAGTGAAATCAACAAGCTTTGTAAATTTTGACAAATATAATTTATTTCTCTAGAAAATTATGTAAAAATAGAAAATAGGACTTACGGTTTGTGAAAATAATCCAAAAATTAATCCTAGAATTAAAAAATATAAGTCCTATCTAAAAAAGTCAGATTCTCACACTAGAAATGAATAATAAAATAACAGGGTCTCACATGTCTTTGGAAATGGCCAATCATTATCACTTGATGTTTACAAACTATATGAACCAAAGTGAGCTAAAACTAATGCTAATGTAATGCTTTTATGTTCTAAACAAACAAAATTTACTTTTTTTAAAATATCCAATTCCATGAAAATAATCATTACAATAAAATGTAACCATTACAATAAAATGTAACAAAACAAAAGTAAAATAAAAATGAATTTTAAAACTAACACACAAGCAATTTAATTACATATACATAACAGCATACAGATGTGAATGTGTGTGCAGAGATGTATGTGTGTATACGTGTGTGAATGTGTGTGCATACATATGTGAATGTGTATGCATAGTTGTGTGAGTGTGTGTGCAATCGTGTAAGTGTATGTGCATATATGTGTGTTTCATACACTTAGCCATATATATAGACATGAATGTATATAAATTCTTCTTATGTATGGACTCTGTGTTTATGCACATGTAAACATTTTTCACATCAGAAATTTTGCAGATTTTCATTTTTAATTGTTGATTCTAACACTATGAAATAAGTGGTGCTTGTCTTTTCATTGTTTAGTTCACTGCCCTATGCCCTTGTTTAGTTGAAGTACATGGGTTCAGGAATACAAACTTCATAATGAGAAATTGCTGTAGTGTATATTTATGCTTAACCATACTTAATTTTCATGTCATTTAATATAAAGTTGAAAACTCAAGGAAATAAAATCTTGAGCCCTTTCCTGATTATATTAACCACTAAATGTAAATGAGTTAGAGGGATAAATACCATGTATTGTTTTAAAATTTAAATAATGACATAATGTTGAGTACCAATTGGTTATGCAACATTATTGATATTGGTGATGAATTCATGAGTTGGGGAACATTGGAGACTGGAACAAATATTTTTGTATTAATCTGTCTTACTGCAATTTTTGTTTTTTCATACCATCCATTCCAGGGATCCATTAGCTATACAACAAGAAACCAGAGTTTGTTCATGCATTGTCTGAACAATAAATGTGTTCAGACTAATATCCTTGGTTGATGAAGTAACAAAACTGTGCTATATATGTTGAACAAGATCCTTATTGGCTCTCTCTCTCTCTCTCTCTCTCTCTCTCTCTCTCTCTCTCTCTCTCTCTCTCTCTCTCTCTCTCTCTCTCTCTCTCTTCATAAAATTGATAGAAATATATCAAATGTTTCTATCAGTCATCATCATAAGGAATATTTTGATTTGAATTGTTAATAACATAAACCAAGCTTTACCCCAAAATGGTCCATAAAGAAAACAGCTTTTATTGCTGACATTTTGAACATTTTTAATTCTTCTCTATACACAATATCAACATTTAGCTGTTATTAACATACATTATTAACATACAAAGCAAGCACACTACATTTTGGAGAAGAAATTACCAATAAATACATATATTGCCATTGTCTGGGGTGATTCTGTCAAGATTTTGACAGTAAATCAATGCTGAACATGTTCATGTGCAAAATATTTTATAAATAATAAAGCAAAACTAATGGAAATATATATATTTTTTAAACATTGTTTCACAACAAACATAAAGTTTATTAAGTCTTGTCATTCACTATTATGCACATTACATGCAAATGCACAATTTAAGATATTATATTTTTTGACAATATGCATGATATTTTTAAGCCAGTGTATCTATAATCCACAAATATATGTACCACAATAGAGAAGAAAACCAGTGGTTATTTGATTGTTCATTTCCTATATTAAAGATGGTCTCTGATAAAATTGAAATACATATTTAAGGAAAAGTAAGGGCATATTTTATCTGTACATCTGGATCCAATCAGGGGCCAAAATTGACCCTTACAGTACTAACCCCTTTGATTGGGGAAGTTCAGTTGTTTCCACCAAGCAAATAGTTTTGTTAGGCTTTTAAATTCATAGTTTACAACAACCAAATAATTCACACAATTGATGTCCCGCTAGAAGTTGTAAATTTACAGCATTTTTATACCTCCACCTTGACAGGTGAAGATATACAGTAATCCTCATGTCTATTCACCCATCCATATTTCTGTCCATCTGTTTGTCTGGCTGAATCACTGTGAAAATTGGAACATATTATGGTCATGGTCATAATATACACATCACAAGCCTTTGTGCTTCCTTAATTTTTTTTAAAAGTTATTGCCCCTTTCATCTCATCAACAGCTCTTGTAGTTTTTAGTAGATTACTATTGAAACTTTTGTATATTATAGTCATGTATGTTGGCCAATCATTGTATACACTATTTTCCACTATTTTCAGAAGTGGTGTACACTTGCTTTAACTATAGACTCATCTAAATCATGGGTTAGGGGTATATTTATATGAGCAAATTTCTATCCAATTCTTTCATGTGATTTTTAATTTATAAAAGAAAGTTATTTCATGCATACTGATAGGGACAACCATGGCTAAGAACACCTTGAACTATTTGTTTGGATATAATTTAAAGGCAGATTTGTCAGCATAATCCAGAAGAAATATTGTCTGTTAGGATATTGTACAGGTTTTAGCTGACAAAATTTAATCAATATCTTTGTGCAGTCTGTATAATCAAATTGGCAATCACTTTTATGATGTCAAAAAAGGTATTCATTGACAAAGTGGGGAATTTTCTTGTGTGATTGAAAATGGAGTCAATGCCCATCTTGTTGGGAACAAATGTTTCCGTTGGAAATACAATTTTCAGGAGTAAATTGATAAAATTGGGCACTATTTGAGTTTGAACTATCTTTTTATCAATTAGGATCCTTTTAAATTGTGATTTTAGTGAACCACACCCCACATAAATCTATGCAAAGAGCATAGAATTAAACCTTATTTCCTCAATATTTTGAATTTTTCAGATATGATGCACTTCTTGGTGCAGGAAATAGTTGGAGGGAACTCTGCCACAGGTAAACATGATAAATATTCTTGTGAAAGGTAGAAATGTCATATGTAGTAAAAATCATGCATTAATAAAATGTCACTTCTTCTCTAATCATGTAAATTGGTTTTAGACTTTCTCAGTACAAAAATTTTGTCTAAGACTTTGGATGACCCATATGAAGCAAAATCCAATCTACATGTCAATCAGTTCTTGGGGAACTGTCCAGGCAGAGAGATAATCATTTGTAACTTTGGTTTACCTTTATGAAGCACAATGAGACCTATATTATCATGGAACTGCTGGAGCAGTATGATAATCATAACCTATGAAATGCAGTCATACTTATATAAGTACAAGAATATTTGTATTTATATATAATAGTACTGTGCTTCATAATACCACTAAGAGAACTATCAAGGTGGTAAGTTAAATTGCTGTGACCTTAACTGACCTTTTATCAAGCAGCAAAACCAGTTAGGCTGTAAGATAAATTGATATGACCTTAACTGACCTTTTATTAAAAAGTAAACTAGTTGGGCTGTAAGATAAATTACTGTGACCTTAGCTGACCTTTTATTAAAAAGTAAACTAGTTGGGCTGTAAAATAAATTACTGTGACCTTAACTGACCTTTTATCAAGCAGCAAACCAGTTAGGCTATAAGATAAATTACTGTGACCTTAAATGACCTTTTATCAAGCAGCAAACCAGGCAGGCTGTAAGTTAAATTACTGTGACCTTAACTGACCTTTTATCAGGCAGCAAACCAGGCAGGCTGTAAGTTAAATTACTGTGACCTTAACTGACCTTTTATCAGGCAGCAAACCAGTTAGGCTATAAGATAAATTGCTATGACCTTAACTGACCTTTTATCAAGCAGCAAACTAGTTAGGCTATAAGATAAATTACTGTAACCTTAACTGACCTTTTATCAAGCAGCAAACCAGTTAGGCTGTAAAATAAATTACTGTGACCTTAACTAACCTTTTATCAAACAGCAAACCAGTTATGGTGTAAGATAAATTGCTGTTACCTTAGATGATTCTTATGAAACACAGTCTAACCAACAGTACAAAATGGCCACTTGAGGAACTATCTAGGCAGTAAGATAAATGATTACTGAAGTTGCTCTGAAAATATGGACTTATGAAATAATAGCAAAAAATTATGGTAAAATCCCAGTACTAGCTTTTCCTTATTTGATTCAGATCCAGGTTTCATATCAGGTTCAGTGGCATATGTCAGGGAATAAGACTAACTTTGCAGGAGTACCTCAGACAATTAAACTGTACATATTTGTCATGGGAAACTTCTGCATGATCAAACTGTTACCTATATAATTTTATAAAAATGGTGCCTAGCAAATGATATATCTGATGTTTTGAGTCTGTCTCAGCTGTCACTTGAAATTGAAAGAAAGTAGCCAAAAGAATTACATCAAGTCGAGAGATGGCAAGAGGTCACAGAACTCCATAGGTTTTGGAACTGCAGTTTGTGAAACTTCTGGAGGTAATTAAGGTCTAAATGTACTTCTTAGTTGAACATAATGTTTACTGTCACTGCATCACACTCCAATCACAACTTTTTTAAATGCACATTTTTCAACTTGATAATAGCAGTACATGATATTTTGTTACACCTTACTGAATTTTATCTAACTTACAGAAAAATATTAACTGCTTTACTGAGAAGGTATTGTTAGGGAAGGCAGTTCTGATAATGACTAATTAGGCAACTATCATGGAAATAAGATAAATAAATTCTTGTGACCCTGTATGATTCAGTAGACCCAGTGAAACCTATACAATGACTACTCAGGAAACTCAATAAAACTATCAAAAGCTTTGGAAATTTCTATTCATGAAAATATAAACATTTTATCTTCAGATTTCTGTTTTCTTATAATATGCATCACAAAGTATTGTATCTGTTTATGATGTTTAAAGTCATTTTCTTCTACATTTTAGCTGTTCTTTTAATAAAACAGAAAAGATCAAAGAATGGCCTGTTGTCTATCACCCATCTTTCCATTAACACAACTTTATTATCTCTACTTCTCCAAAACTACTTGGAAGCCAGTTTATTATGCAGTGGCACATCTAGTTTTATGCCAGTCTCTTATGCAGTGGCACATTTAGTTTTATGCCAGTCTCTTATGCAGTGGCACATTTAGCTTTATGCTGGTCTGTTATGCAGTGGTACATTCAGTTTTATGCTGGTCTGTTATGCAGTGGCACATTCAGTTTTATGCTGGTCTGTTATGCAGTGGCACATTCAGTTTTATGCAGTGGCAGGTATAGATCAATGTCAGTGCATAATGCAGTCAGTGTGGCACATGCCAGTCTTTGATACAGTGGCAAATCTAGTACTTTGCCAGCCTAACATGTAGTAGCATATATAGATCTGTTTCAGTGTAATATGTAGTGGCACATCTAAATATGTCACCATTTTAGCATGCCCAGATAACTTGTGCACCTGCTTGTTATATGGGGGTATATATGGATCCCATTTTTTAAATACAAAATGCTAAAAAAAAATAAGTAAATAGGTCCTTATTTGCTGAATGTGAATAACATTTTGATCAAACTTGGTAAGTGAGACCATGATATATCACTTGCAAAATGGCAATTAGTACCAGAAAATTTGAACCAACCTCATGAAATAAAAAAATTTTAATAATAAACTTAAATATTTTATTTCGTTTTTAGGGGGGAGAAAAATCTTAGTATGCAGAAAATAACAATATATAACAAAATATTGATCAATTGAACTGTTAGTTATTCCTACTGTTGACAATATTTTAAGAAATGAATACCATTTAAGTCTTGCTAAGGGAAGTTCACGTTTCATTTGTATTGGCACATTAATTACATTTTTCTACTGGATAAAGCAAAAGTTCAAGTGCATGCAAGTGGAAATGATAATGTGTCAAGTCAACCTATTTCAGTTAACCAATCAATCATTATTTTAAATATTATTCTTCTTCTCCCTCATTAACCCATGAACAACAGTGCCCGAACACACATACCACAGTGTAAGGTAAACAAGTGTGCAAGTTACAGAGGGATATCTAAAAATTGAAGACACGGATGCCATCCTGGCAGGACATCAACAGTGATAATATGCTGGAGAGGCTGTTAAATGGTTTAATATGGATTTTATAATTATGTTGCAAGTAATTATCAATAAAAAGATTTTTCAAATGAAGTTGTTCTCTTTTCAGTATAAATTACCCTTTATTTTTAAGAAATCCAATGTTTGAAAGAACATTGAGAACATTACTCCAAGAGGTTTTAACACACATCATCAAAAACATTGTGTACTACATCACTGCTTTTTGCTTGTGAATGTAGATATATTTGAGTATTATTATTGCTTCACAACAAACAAGATTTCCTTTCATCAAAAGTTATGGACAGTTAGTTCAAACACAAACAGAACAATCAATGTTGAATTTGATTTTTTTTTAAAATGTTGTTCCATTAATAAAATAGTGATGTTATGATTTCATTGCGAGTAATAGTGAAATATCTGCTTATCCTCAAGCAAACCTCTGAGAGCCAATGCCTGTGACTTTAGTGGAGGATACTCCAGCTGCATTATACAAACAGTACCAGAGCTAGTAGCCTAAGTGCACTCACAAGCCAAACTTTGTGTTGTTGACGTTTGTGTTAATCAAATTCTCTGAGCATTTTTAGGGAGGTACAGTAATTCAGTTGATGGAGTCTCAGACTCATTATCCATTGTTTTGATACCTACCCAGGTCATCCCAAGAAGAATGCCTCAGTGTATCCTTGTGAAAGGCACTTCATTCCCATCTCCAGGAGAAGATATAGCTAATAATGCATTAAAAGTACCTTTAAAACCAACAAAAACACAAGCTCTATTAATTTTTAAATTAAAATATTTTGTTTTAAGTTACATAGATGTAGGCATATTTATGTGCTAATACTGCCAAATCTTATATACTATTGATTGCAGGCATGATTGGAATTTTTTGGTTTCTTAACAATTTTGTTCTCATTTGGATATTCATAGCTTTAGTATCTTTGATTGTAAATGATCAAAATCTCAGTCATGTGATATTTTCGAGTTGATTGGTTGGCTTAATTACACTTATAACATTTTGGCTATATCATGCCAAGGCAATGAAAGATAAATACCTTTTCTAAAGATATAACATGCAATCAATTTTTGCTGGGCTAGTCAGTTATTTAAAATGTAGCTCTTGGTTTTCATATCCAGTACTCCATCAATTATAGCTTCTGCAGCTCCCTGATATCTGTAAATTTCATGATATTATATCAAAATACATGCACAATGCAGTCCATAACAAAACATTGAAGGTAATAATTAACATGTTGGAATATCACCAAAAAATAACCTCATCATAAATATTTAAATACTAGAAAGGGGTAGCGTACTTTGCTAAATTATGATCTTTTGACTTTGGATGTGTATCCTTGCTCTAGGTCTTGACAGTTTTGGTGCCCTCTCCATTCAGCATGCTTGGTAGAATACATGTGTTTTTAGTGTATATTTGTAAAACTTTTCTTGCTGAATGAATCAACAAAGGCAGCCATAAACATGTCTATTTCATGTAATAATTTGCAAACAAAATTGTGGTTACTGTCAATGTTTCAATTACCTTTGTTGTTTTTTTTTTACTTGTAAGCAAGCAGTAAAACTTCGGGTGAAAGAAAGTTTATATTCAACTTTATCCTCTAGATACAGATGGTTTATCTAAGATTTTCACTTCATTTTGAATGTTCCCAAATTTCTGGTTGTTACAGGGCCATGTTCCACTCTGGAGACAGTGACAGTACTGGAGTCATAGCAGCTGCCTGGTTTGGTGCAATGTTTGGGTATAAGGGAGTACCAAAGAAAAATTATCAGGTACAATATTAACTATGTTTTGCTTAAACTGGATTGGTGCAATGTTTGGGTATATGGGAGTACCAAAGAAAAATTATCAGGTACAATATTAACTGTTTTGCTTAAACTGGATTGGTGCAATGTTTGGGTATATGGGAGTACCAAAGAAAAATTATCAGGTACAATATTAACTATGTTTTGCTTATACTGGATTGGTGCAATGTTTGGGTATAAGGGAGTACCAAAGAAAAATTATCAGGTACAATATTAACTATGTTTTGCTTATACTGGATTGGTGCAATGTTTGGGTATAAGGGAGTACCAAAGAAAAATTATCAGGTACAATATTAACTATGTTTTGCTTAAACTGGATAGGTGCAATGTTTGGGTATAAGGGAGTACCAAAGAAAAATTACCAGGTACAATATTAACTATGTTTTGCTTATACTGGATTGGTGCATTGTTTGGGTATAAGGGAGTACCAAAGAAAAATTATCAGGTACAATATTAACTATGTTTTGCTTATACTGGATTGGTGCAATGTTTGGGTATAAGGGAGTACCAAAGAAAAATTACCAGGTACAATATTAACTATGTTTTGCTTATACTGGATTGGTGCAATGTTTGGGTATAAGGGAGTACCAAAGAAAAATTATCAGGTACAATATTAACTATGTTTTGCTTATACTGGATTGGTGCAATGTTTGGGTATAAGGGAGTACCAAAGAAAAATTATCAGGTACAATATTAACTATGTTTTGCTTAAACTGGATTGGTGCAATGTTTGGGTGTAAGGAAGTACCAAAGAAAAATTATCAGGTACAATATTAACTATGATCTGCTTAAACTGGATTGGTGCAATGTTTGGGTATATTGGAGTACCAAAGAAAAATTATCAGGTACAATATTAACTATGTTTTGCTTAAACTGGATTGGTGCAATGTTTGGGTAAAGGGAGTACCAAAGACATTACAGTACAATATTAACTAGTTTGCTTATCTGGATTGTTGCAAAGTTTGGGTCTAAGGGAGTACGAAAGAAAATTATCAGTAGCAATATTAACTATGTCTTGCTTATCCTGGGTTGGTGCAATGATGTTTGGTATAGGGGAGACCAACAAAAATGATCAGAGTACAAATATTAAACTATGTTTTGCTTATACTGGATTGGTGCAATGTTTGGGTATAAGGGAGTACCAAAGAAAAATTATCAGGTACAATATTAACTATGTTTTGCTTATACTGGATTGGTGCAATGTTTGGGTATAAGGGAGTACCAAAGAAAAATTACCAGGTACAATATTAACTATGTTTTGCTTATACTGGATTGGTGCAATGTTTGGGTATAAGGGAGTACCAAAGAAAAATTACCAGGTACAATATTAACTATGTTTTGCTTATACTGAATTGGTGCAATGTTTGGGTATATGGGAGTACCAAAGAAAAATTATCAGGTACAATATTAACTATGTTTTCCTCAAACTGGATTGGTGCAGTGTTTGGGTATATGGGAGTCCCAAAGAAAAATTACCAGGTACAATATTAACTAAGTTTCACTCAAAATGCTCTCATTTGCCTGCAAAAGTGAAGCATATAGTGCCACGAGAAAAATTTAATGAAGATTAAGCAGCCCTGTGTAGTGTTATTGCCATCACCTGCAAAAACACCAAGTATTTTATTTACCAGTGTATAATACATTCAGCTGAAAATTGTAAACTCTTTAGCTGGAATTTCAACTTGATATTATTCTAGCCAACCAAAAATGATGTTTCTTTAGAAGGGTCACTTCTGATAAGATATAGTTGAAAGTCAGTCTCAAACTTAAAGTTAAGAATTTTATGGCTATTATGCTACATGCTATGGAATCATGGTCTTTACTATACATGCTATGGAATCATGGTCTTTACTATACATGCTATGGAATCATGGTCTTAACTATACATGCTATGGAATCATGGTCTTTACTATACATGCTATGGAATCATGGTCTTTACTATACATGCTATGGAATCATGGCCTTTACTATACATGCTATGGAATCATGGTCTTAACTATACATGCTATGGAATCATGGTCTTTACTATACATGCTATGGAATCATGGTCTTAACTATACATGCTATGGAATCATGGTCTTTACTATTTGCTGAAGGACAGAGGAATGTGCATACTTCTGTGCATAAATATTGTTGGTATTGTTGTGCAAAATGTTTTTAAAACATTTCAAAATATCAATGAGTTTAAACTCCAGTTTCAACATAAGGATCAAAATTTACCACTGCCTGTACAAATATTAAATAAACTTAAATTTAAACATAATTTAACAAGTCTCATGGATAATAATAACAATAGACAGATAGTTTACCTAAATCAATACAGCATAGACAGATATGCATGAAAACACATGTTAAGGCAAATAATTAGTTGATGAAAGAGAATCCAGATCTTAACATAAATCAGTCAGTGATGTTACAACATTTGTGACAATGAAATTAATACATTATTGATGTTACTTGTATGCAATGATCAATCATGTTTCCTTGGATATTATGGATTTAATACAATTTTTATACATGTATAGAATAAAATCAGTGAATTTTTTATGTTAATTTTCGCTTTGTGCATGGGATAATTGTAGAAATTCTTTGAATGTTTTCATTTATAAAAAGATGGTCCAATTAATTTTATATTTTCTACAATATTTACCCAATCCAATGTATTTCTGACCCACTGGTTTCTTTGGTGGTTCCTCTTCTGGCTTCAGGGTGAGGTGAGTTCAGTGGTATAATATTTAATTCACTGTCATTTTGTCAAACCACTGTTTCTATCTAATTATACATGTACTATAATTATGTCATCATATTCTTCACTATGTTTTAGCTACATGGTTTCTTTATATAATTGTCCATTCTCATGATACTGTATCTATCTCTCAATTATATATCTATTGGGCATTCTATCTCTTAAATTAAGTCCCCATCATGTAAGTCCTTTTATGAAGTTTCTCACTTAAGTTTCTATTTCATATCTCAACCTCTGTCTGTGTGAGTTCAAATCCAGACTCAGCTAATGTGGGCAAGTGAGAAAGCCTGCCAGTAGCTTCTTGTGGGTCGGTGGTTCTTCCTGGGATTTTCCAGGGTTCTTTCTCCACCATTAATACTGTCTCCCATGTATAGCCTTTCTTGTGCTGAAAATGGTGGTAAATCCTATAACAATAACAATATCTCAATCTTGCAAGTCATATTTTCTTTTTATCCATCAATATATATATATATATATATATATATATATATATATATATATATATATATATATATATATATATATACTAGATTATACACCAACAACTACCCCTTCGCTTACATCCAGAATATAATTTGCTATACCTTACTCTATGGAGGACAGCCATCCTCAAGGAACCATGCTATAACTCAATAGTGCTGAAACAGCAGGAATATGATTCTGTTAGAGATTTGTCATGATGCTGACCTGTTAACCTAGATTGTCATAGCCTTCCTGAATTCCAGAAACTGGATCTGATATTGATATGTTTTCCAGATTCTCACACCCAGCTTCTAGCTAAATAGAAGCTGGACCTGGTACTGGTACCTTCTGTGTTTTTCCTGTCTATTCAAACTTTTATAAAAACTTTTTCTCACACTAAAATCCCTTTGGTCATAGTATTCTTAGATTAACTGTCTCACCAATAAATCTGTTAACTAATGCTTTATGTTATTCTTGAAACCAATGAATGATTCTCAAAATTTATTAAAGTCTAAAAAATTTAAAAATGTAATTTCATATTGATATTGTTATAACTACCCATCAGACTTTATATTTTTGACAGTGATATATACTTCACTCTCTGCTTCATCCATTTTTGTGAATTTTCCTAAAGAATTTTAGTTTCCTGACACTAATTTTTGTTCATTATTTAATCAAGCAAATCTGCTTGATTGATCTAACTACACCAAGTGCCTTCAATCATTTGTAACATGAACAACAGAGACCCTGATCTGCCAGTATAGTATGGGTATACATTGTTCACAGTTGGATGTCTGTTATGCTAATATGGTAAATAATTCCTTTTTCTTGGAACATTGCAATCTTACCTTTTATTGTCTTGGGTTGGTTATCTTGGGTTACTTGTGTTAGCCACCTCTAGAGAAGCAAACAATTAAAGTTTCAGTAGTCTACTGTAATATATGTACATATATGTAATGGACAACCCACATCTTTAAAGTTTGATGATGTTGATTTCACAAAAAATGATGTCAGTTAACATGAAGAATTAAAAGCTTACATCATAAAATTAAAATGAATTTATATTAATAAATCAGACTGAGTTATATGATTACTTTATATGCTTACAGTGATAATGAAATGAGTGAGAAAAATAATAATTGTAGGGGTTGGCATGGATACAAAGTCATCCCAATCTTGAAGTAATATTAGTTGCCTTGTACTTGGCAGAACCTTGCAAAATACATAATTAAATCAACATGAGTGTCATATCCTTGTATTGGTGCTAACTCCAACAGATATTCTATTAGTCAAGTGCATTTATGTGAACAAGACTATACTTCTCACACTTGTGTTGGCAAAACCAAACTTCTCACACTTGTAGTGGGCAAGATCAAACATTTCACACTTGTCTTTGCAAGATCAAACTTCTCACGCTTGTGTGAGCAAGACTATACTTCTCACACATTTGTGAGCAAGACCATACTTCTCACACTTGTGTGGGCAAGATCAAACATTTAGCACTTTTGTGAGCAAGACCATTCTTCTCACACTTGTGTGGGCAAGATCAAACATTTAGCACTTGTGTGAGCAAGACCATACTTCTCACACTTGTGTGAGCAAGACCATACTTCTCACACTTGTGTGAGCAAGACCATACTTCTCACACTTGTGTGAGCAAGACCATACTTCCCACATTTGTGTAGGTAAGACCAAAATTTTCACACTTGTGTGGGTAAGACTAAAAACCCATGTAATAGATCTGCTGTATATATTCTTACACTTCTATGGGCAAAACTGAAACCCTTCTCAGAGATATACTGTATTATTATTGTACGGTATTATTATTCCTACACTTATCTGGAACAAGACCAATGTCATGTGCAAGACCATGTCAGATCTACTGTATTATTATTCTTACACATCTGCTTTCAATATCATAGGTCTACAGTATTATAGTATTCCTTCACTTATCTGGGCAAGACCATGTCATAGATCTACTGTATTATTTTTTTCATACTTCTGTTTACTAGACCAAGTCCATGTCATAAATCTACCGTATTATTATTCTCACATTTCTGTGGACTAGACCAAAGTCCTGTCATATATCTACTGTGTTATTATTCTCATACTTCTGTGGACTAGACCAAAGTCCATGTCAAAGATCTATTGTAGATGTAGTTTTAATTATTATCTGCACTGAGAATTTTGATGCTTAGAATGTAATAGATCGTAAATTCAGTTTTTCATGTTATATCAGTCATCATAGATCTTGAACCACATGCCACATATTTATTGCCAGGAGAAAAATAATCTAGGTTTAAATCAGTTCATTTCCTTCACAAAGCATAGCAATGGATAGGCTGCAAGATTGTCCTAATTTTCCATACCAGAAACAAAATTACTGTAGAAAAAGACTTAGAAAAATGGTGCTAACAACTGCCTCACTTGGTGCTCAGCATTAAGAGTTAGTGTTAGGAATGGTTGGCCAAGGCTAATGGGGCTAGGTGGGACATGAGGCACATGTCAGTGGCATGATGCCCCAGTGCAAGACTTCAGTTTAAAACTGCCATACTGAAGACATCATAACATTATCACTCAAATTACTAAAGCTACATTAAAAATCCAAAATACAAACACACAGTTACTGTTTCACAGATATTAGCATTAATTTGTAGGGTATTGTATATTTTTATAGCTGAAAATAGGCACCTTAATTAATGCAAGGGAGATAAAAACTATATGGCTTAGTTATCACTCTGCTGAATGTGATTACTTCCTTTCATTGTCATTTTACATTTAGGTTGGACGTTCCATCATATCTGTATCAAATAAGAATGTTTATATGCAGAAGTCTAACTTAATGGGAAACATTTCCCAGGTATAGTCAGCCCTCCATCTGTGATGTATGTGTTAATTTACATTTTTAAGTTGAGTTTAGGAAACTTCATTTTTTACTTTTACATTTATGTGATCTGTTGAATTTTAGAATCTTTTATGTATATATAGCAGTTGTTTCTGGTTCTTTATTCTGGCATTTTGAAGATTTTGACCAGCTTCCAATTTGTTCTTTTGCTTCCAGTTTTCACCTTTTTTATCAATTATTCTCATTATAGAATGTCATAGCTACAAAAAAATTTCCTTTACAAAATAGAGGTAAGTTCATCTAACCAGTAAATAAAGGATTGTTCTCTATGAGAAAAATATAAAGATAGCTCAATTTTAAAATATATATTTACCAGCAACCTACAACCAGCAGCCTGAATGCAAACAGCATAGACCCAGATCTGTGTTTGCATAATGTGCCAACAGATCAATGTCTACCCTGTTTATTCTTCCAATAACTTCATGCAGACAGCATAGACCAAGCTTATGAAACATATTAAATTATGGCATATCTAGGTCTAAGGATTAGGTAATTATATATATATTATTTGGATAAATATGGTATTTTAACTATTTGGTATTGTCTTGATTGTAGGAATTGGAATATGGGGATCATCTAAAGAAAGCAGGAGCTGAATTATACAGACTTAGCCATCCTGCCTGACCATATACCTGACAGATCCATATACCTGACCATATACCTGACAGATTCAATTGCATTGCATATTTTAAATTCCAAAAATACACTGACCGATCTTATTTTAATGTTTGTGTGAATCATTATGAAAAAATGCCTTTACACAGATATTGAGTTTGTTTGACCACTGGCAAAAGCTAATTAGACAATTATGGTGTAGTTTTAATTTTATCTCATGTAATAATTATTTATATCTTCAGTCTCGCTTATCCAATTTTCTTGAAATGTATGGCATAAATTTTACAATTATCTTAGTAAACACGTCAAAGAGGAAAAATATTATATTGCAGAGAATGGTACTGATAACACACTTGTATTCAGTGTTCACTAAATTTCACAGACTTTCGTTCAAACACCAGAAATTTCAAGATAAAAAAATGAGCTTAGTATCTGAAGTTGTCATGTATATACAAAAATTGAAGCAATGACAGAAAGATTACTTTACATCAAGCCATTAAAATCTGTAACTGCTAATGAGAGATGTGATTGCCACCTAATATGTCAGTGCTGACTGAGACAGAAAAGAAGCTCAAAGAGCAGATTTCTAGATAGGCAGCATAAATGCATATGTTGTGATCACAATTGATAAAAAAAATGTATAAAGAAAATTTTATGATTTACAATTTATCAAAATAATTTAAATTTAATCATTTAATCTAAGAATGTTGGTGTATTGCTCCTGTCATAAGCTTGATTTTTATGAAGGTTCATTCATTCAGCATAAATTATGCTTTATGTTATACAGGTGTGTGTGTAATTGAAATTAAAAAACAACATAAACACTAGTAAATCTGTGCAACTAGTTTTGCATTTACTGCATGATTCTTCAGGGATAATGTCTTTATATTTTAAAATAACAATTATGTTATTAACATAGCATCATAAATGATATGCATTATCATACCAATTGTATATGTCTAACAGGATCTAAAACATACATGAGTCTCAAATAAATCTGTGAAATAATAATGTAGAGACAAACTTTCATACATACAATGATATATTTAAAAGAATATACAACAGATCAATTTTAGCATTTTAATTTTATAGAATTTAATACAGTGCCTTGGTATTAAGGCCGTTGGGATACTATCTAACATATGAATCCAGTAACTTTCTTTAATCAGTCTATTCATCTCTCCATCATCAGTATCAATTGACATAAAGAAAAATCACATAAAGAGTGATTATTTGTATTAAAATATATTAAAACATTAGAAGATCCATACAATTTTTTTATATGAAAACTTGTTGAAGTGTTTGTCCTACATACTTCATTTTTTTCTACAGGTCGTCAAATAAATCACATAAGTTGATATGTAGTCAGTGTTATAAAGCATAGATAACATTTTTTTTGTATTGGAGCTACTAAAAGAATTGTCTCTTATGTAAGTGAGAAATATTCAATGAAATTATTAGTACAAGTCTTGTAATGTAATGCTTCAAAATTTAATAATAATAATCCATGATGATCAGAAAGATGCTATTCATGACTATTTTGACTGCTATTTTGTATAGGAATAAAAGGTATTAAAAGAAAAATGAATTAGAATATCCTGAGATTATTTTCCACAATCAGGGGCTTCTTTTTCCATGTTGCTTAGGCAAGTATAAAATGTTGCCAAAATTTATTTATAATAATTTTACTATCTATGTTAATTTTTCTCCCCTAGTTTTAATGTGTATCCTAAACTTTGTTTTGTAACCATATTCTACCAAAGTCATTTTTTATTTGCAGTCATTTGTTTCATGCAAGATGTCTTTGTGTATTGAATAAAAGAGTGAACATGAACAATTCTTTGACCACATTCGAAAATATATTCCTTTTAACCCTTGCAGTTTTACCACTGCAAAAACCTTTTAAATATATTTTATTCTACATTAAATGGAGCATTAAGCAGTGCTGAGAATAAGTAGATTTAGGAAAATTCAACATTTAATCAGAGCATTATTTTATAAGGGACAGATTTGTATTCATCTACAACCCAGTAGTTCGTTACTATTTGATTTCTTCACATAATTTAACTTGAGTATATCATCTTGATTTAGAGAGAATTCTGTTCTAAAAGTGAAAAGGAAAAAGTAGACCAAATAATTTCAACTTCTAAGTATATGTTTATTCTGAGAATTTGTTCATTCCTATGCAGATGGTTTTTGATTTTCATACATTACTATATAAACCAGGCAATGTATGCAAGGTTTTCTCAAGTGTTTCGATGTTAGACTTAAAAGACTGGTGAGCCATCCATTGTGTGAAGGTATAATCCAGGTATTGACCCAGTTTAAATTTTTTGTCGTTAAAAAAATATGTCCATTATTCCTGATGTCAGTGAAGAGAAGTTCAATTCCTAGGATAAAAAAGGGTTTCCTTGATGGCACCCTCTCTCTAAATGAAAAAACTGAGATGGGTGACCATTGGTAATGACATAGCATTTGGACTCTTTTGCAAATGCTCTGCATCACTAGCTAGTAGAATCATCAGAATTAAAAGACTTCAGTTAAATGCTTTTACAAACTCTGTTAATAAAAGAAGGCCAGAATGATCAGTTTTGTCAAGGTAGTTCATAAAATCATATAGAATTCTAGTATTTTAACTAAAAATCTAAATTTTAGAAATTGTTCTGATTATCACTTATAATAGAAGAAATTACCTTGTTATTCCTGTTTGATTTTAAAGTTACTTTCTAGTCCACATTAAGCAAAGAAATTGGTTTCCAATTACATATATATATATCTTATATTTTTATATCATTTTGGAATCTGATAATTTCCTCTGACTAAAATTCAGACAGTTTAGTGTTTTGATATCTAAAATTTTAAAGATCTATATAACAATCCATCCAAATTCCAAATGAGCATATAAATTATGACATGGAATTCATTAGAACCAGGAGTGGTTTCATTTTTAATGTTTTTTAATGCTAAACTATAATCAGAAAAAGCTTGCCTTCACGAGTTTTTCTAAGCAGCTGTAAGTTTTTTTATTATAAATCAATGAAGAAGTGTCTGTTTTTGTGTAGATTGCTTTTAGTTTTGTTTCTATAAAGTTTTTAATCAAATATTTTTTGTTTATTTAGTATTCCATTTTGATTTATCATCTCCCCAATCCAAAATTATTCCTTCACAATTTTGTTAGTGTAGTTTCTTTTTTCCAGATTAAGAAAGTATTTTGTTTTATTTTTACCAAATTTTTATAATCTTGTTTTTGATCTTAGCATTACTTCATTTATGTTTTTCATTATTTCTAATTTGGTTTGTTTATTAGTGATTGTGCTATAATCTCTGTATCATGTCTCTGATTAGGTGATATGTTTGAAATTAAAATTTCAGGTTCAGTTCTTGTTTTTCTTGCTTTGTCATTAACCATGAATATTCAGTTAAGTCAATTTTAATTTTTCACCTTAAGAATTTCAGAAAAGAGCTGATCATTATATGTTAGCTTAGCTTTACTTGAAATGAATCAATTTTATCAATTTTAGATGGTGTTCTTCAGTAGTATTTATAATACATTGTTTAATTGTATTAACATATTCATTTTGTCTTGCTTTGAATTTCCAAAAAGCATGAACTCTGGGAAGTGTAAATAATTATAAGGTTCAAGTTATTGTAGTGGTCAGATTGGAACCCTGAATCAATGAAATATGAAAACATATCCTCATAAATCAGGAATTAATAAAAAAAATTGACCAAGATTATTACATATACATTAATCAATTTATCTAATCCATTGTATCTACCATCACAATCATATTTTATTCTTTGGATAGAAAATTCAGTTATATTTTTATAAAATGGCAACACCAGCAATACTGCTAGAATTATGATTTAGAAAAAAAACTCCATTCTGCCTCCCAATATTTCTCAATCTCAGCAGTGTTGTGTTTATAAATATATCATGGATGCATTTTTAATCAGTGGAAGATATCTCTTCTTAAAACTGTAACATACAGACTTCTTACCTTCATTGATACAATTTCATTTGACCATTCTAAATTTTATATTTTAGCAATAATTTAAACACAACTGAATTGTGAAATATCAAAATTATCTTAGTACACTTTAATTAACTAAGACAAATTATATAAATGTGCATATTCAATCACACATACTACTACACCTTAAAAATATAGCAGTGTAATGATTCACAATGACATTTGATAAATGAGAATTTCAGTAAGTTGGACCCTCAGTATAATCTAGACACTAAAGTGTTGGAGAGAAAAATAAAACTACCAACTTCTACAAAACAATGTGACTGTGAATTTTATAATAAAACCTTATTCTCTCATAAACTAATGCATACATTTTCTTATCTATATTTTATTTATCTTTATGTGCTTGACTTTTATCCATGATTGAGGGCCGAGTCTACCTGTTCTATTTTTTTTGTCATGTTTGTAAATTATAAACACATTGTTTGCTGACCTTTTGAGTTCAAGGTCTAGCCTTATTACAAATTTAGAATGTTCTGGAAGGAACTTGTGACCCACACCCAAGACATTTTATTATGCTTAGGTTAAGTGAAAATAGTATATAAGAATATAAGAATGAGGAGGTAAACAAGACTATTCATTCCCATTCTTAGTTCAGTCTTTGGAATAATTTATTGTTGTTCAGATACAATTTGAGACGAATGATTTATTTAGTCATTGAAATTACAAAGTGCTGATCGCCTTTTTGGACTAAAATACTATTTTGGGACTTTTGTGAATTCTTTCAAAGACACATTGGATTTTATAATTGTGATACATCATGACTGTTTGTACATTAACCTATTCAAGATATTTGATACATCAGCTTATTCAATATTGGAATAATTTCAGAACACTATACTTTTAGACTTGTGATAGAACATTTCGGATTATCTGGGACTTAAAACACAATACTGTAAGTTCCTCTTAAAGTTTTATTGTGTTTTCTTGGGAAATAAAATGTTTGTTAAATTTTACAAAACTTTGTTTTGTTTCTTTCTGCTACATAGTTTAAGACCACAGAGTTGTAATGGACATTGATGGCTCATAATGGAAATGAATTTCTTTAAAATATTTCAGAGAAATTAAAATTGCTTTTGAAATATAAATAGACTTTGATATGGAAATTATTTTTGTCAGTGATAAAGATTTTGATTTCAGATATTTGAGAAAATCTTAGGTGAAATCAACAAGCATTCACAATGTTATCTAATTTAGTAAACTTTGTTTCAAACCATACCCAGAAGTGAACTTAATTTTTAATAATTTTAAATTCCCGTTACAAAAATAAAAATAAGTCTTATCATTTCTGTATTACAGGGTTTGATATATGAACCCAAAGAGATTAAACAAACATTAATTTCAATTATGTACAGGTAGTCTGATTTTATTAAATGGTATTTGTCAGTCATGTTGATTTATCTAGCAAAGCACTTGTTGATCACTTATACAGGTTTGGTAGAACTGGTAGCATAGATCTTATTTTTTAACTGCTTTTTATCTCTCTCCAAAAGGTTACAAATAAAAACTGCCCTGAATAAATCTGAACTTGCACACTGACACAAAATTGTGTTCTCTCTCTCTCTCTCTCTCTCTCTCTCTCTCTCTCTCTCTCTCTCTCTCTCTCTCTCTCTCTCTCTCTCTCTCTCTCTCTCTCTCTCACACAAACACAGATACATTAATTACAATTTTTTTCAAGTTCTTTAATTCTTTTTATTCCAATTTGATAGTGGTTAATGTTGCTTTAAAAATAAAAGTTGCTTTTAATTTCATGACAATATGGGCTCATATCATTGCATACAGTTTACCAATAATTAATACTCATAAATAATATGTTTAGACCCTCGTAATCATTTTGCCAACACACAATAGCAAATACAAAGTATGCTCTAAATGCAGTTGAGCTTTCACACTGAGACATTATCATTTCAAACATCTTTCATCTCCTCCTCTCCTTCACTAATAATAACAAAGTCTTTTTGAATACTTTTACTTTTATTGAAACTGGATTCTTGAGTTGAGAACATAATGAGACAAAAATTCTATTTTATATTTTTTTTATGTTAGTATCATTATGTTGTCAACTATCATGTTTCATAGACCTTGTTCAGGTATGATCCCATAATTTTTGTACACAGTACCAAAAAATAATATTTCACATCTAATTTTTTGTACACTGAAATTAATAACTATTTTGTGTACTAAAACCTACATGCACTATGATACATACTGTTATTCAGTCCAACAATGTCAGATTGGATGAATCCATGCATAATATATGTGTATAAATGTTCTTGCTCTCATATATATATATATATATATATATATATATATATATAGATACATACATACATACATACATACATACATACATACATACATACATACATACATACATACATACATACATACATACATACATACATACATACATACATACATACATACATACATGCACCCTATAATGCAATTAACTTTGTATCCTTCTGTTTCAAACTATCTTTATTTGTATTGCTTGTCTGGAGTGACTATATGGTTAGAGGAGAGAAAATTGCTGAGTCACCAAGTGAGTGTGTCAGCTATAGGACATTTTATGGATGCAATGGAGTTACCGATCATAGTGCTTAAAATTACCTATCTTAGTTCAAATGTGCATGCCCTCAAAAAATTTCCTGTTCCTGATAGTTGAGAATCTTAGCTGTACTACTACAGATCATTATAGTTAAACCAATGAATAAATTATATCTTTAACATCTTTTGTTCATACTGGGAGAATAATTATAGAAATTACATCAGATAATTAGATTTGACATCCATACTCTCATTTTATCTGATAATTAAATAATATTTACTGTCGATACTTAAATGATATAAAATAATTTAAATATACTGGCCATATTTATATTATACCAGATAATATATATTCATAATCCATAATTTCAGATACATTTAAAGGAACATTTCATTTTGCTCTCAGATTTTAAACATTTATTGCAAATTTTTGGCTGCATAACTTTAACATAAATCATTTCTTTAATTTGCAATTTTCTTACGTTGATATGTTCTTCTTTCTCAGTTATTTTCTCAAGGCTAATAGTTTGTTTATAACATGATTTAAGAAAGTTATAACACGAGTTCGATAAGAAAATCATAACATGAGTTTGATATGGCAGCTGATCTGTAATACTGAATATTTTAGACCAGTATTTTTTTATAGAATGGAACACAGTATATTAATGTATTTAGAGGAACCTTACAAAGCAATAATTACATTAGCTATTATAAAGATAAATGAATGTAATTAATGCAGATGGAATATTTATTCATATTTGGGTGTAAATATTGTACAATATTCAGATTAACATGCCCAATGACTTTTTTTTGTTTCATTTTCATTTTTGTAGTAGTGTTGTGGGGAGGGTTCTCACATCTTTATACAATCAAAATAGTATTTCCTCATATACGTACATATATTTTTGCCTTATCCAATCAAATATAGCCATGCATTCATTCAGCCTAATATTTAATTATTTACATTTATTGCAGGTTTTCTCAAAACTTGAAACGTCAAACATCAGACAGTGCATGCAATAACTTTCAGCATGATTTTTCTTTGCCTATGCTGACACGTTGTAATATCTCTCAAATTTGCTGGAGTTTTCAAACAACATTGCTACCAAGAAATTCATTTAAAACAGCTTTCTTAAATTTAGTGATACTCTGTCTTTCCATGCATCAAATATGTAAGTTTAAAAGATCCGATTAGACAGACAGGAAGATAGGTGAGAGCCACAAATGTCATATACATACATGGTGTGTCTAATATAAATATTGTACACTCTAAAAATTCCAACCGTTCAAGGAAATAAAATTAAAATAATCATCAAGGAGACTCGTATGTGTGTGTCTATCTGTTAAAGCATGGATAACATTTGTGCACTTTGAAAAATATAATGAACATTAATAGAAATGCAACAGTTTTAATTCGATAATAAAAGAGCATGTGTATAGTGACATATACATTGAAAATTAAACCACACCTAAATTTGTGACCGAAGCTGCAGAAAGTAATGCAAATGGTTAAATGATTGTTTTCTTTTCATTAGTTTTAAATAAAATTCATTGATTGAACTATCTGGAAGTGAGTTGCACCAAGACGTTCTCTGGTGTTTTCAAGGGGAGATCATAATCGTGAAATGGTCTATAAAGGCTGTGGGACACAGACTAATTCCTATACTTTCATGGTAAAATTGGCAAAGCACAAGTACTCTGTATGAATGCTTTGTTCAAGAGTAGACAATGAAAATTATATTCCATGTGCATAGTGTTTGAGAAACATGCCCATGTAGGAGCAAACTGTAAATATCTAACCTAGTGAGCCTTCATTTACATCCAGTACTACTCATGTGGCAACAGTGATAAAATTTAAATGATTTATTGTCTAATGCTGCAATTGCTTACAGTTTACAAATACACAGGGTCATTCTGAAAATTCTTTTTTCCTGTAATTATTTTCAGCCAATCAGCTACCATCATTCTTTGAAATATGCTGTTTATTATACCATATTTACTGACTTTTATGTCCAACTGCAAACTGCAGTTTTAGCTATGTCATCTCATATTGTACCGGAAGATCTGGGTTTTACAATTTGTTAGGAGTTATTAGTTGAATAAATACCATTATGTGCATTGTGTGATGGCAGATCAATGTTGTTTGCAGCTGGACTCCACTTATAAGCTATAAATTAGTACCTACCACTTGGTAGCAGACCAAATTGGCATTAGAACAAAAAGTGAGCAAAGCAGAACTATACAAATGAACATGTTGAAGTTTGGGCAAATTTTTTATTCTTCATCCATGTAATTCAATTTGCATAACTATTTAAAGAAAAATGTGTCATTAGTAACAACATTATGTGATAAATTATTTGCATCAAAAAGAAATCAAGAAAGAGATAACACAGATATTCCATTCAAATTCAGTATGAATTGCTGTCAACCATTTTAGCTACACTAGGAAAACTAGTACATGCAAAATGCTTTTTTAATCTCCTCCAAACTAATCTGTAACCACTATTTTGTATCTAAATCTATTTTTGGCAATACTGTGTTCGGAAAAGTATTTAGTGATGGTGAAATGACCTTGAAAATGTACAAACTTCAGTAAAGGACTTCAGACAACTAATAAAGCACAATAATTTCAAATCAACTGTTTGGCAACAATCACTCAGCGAACATTATCAGCCATTGACAAAGAATGGTACCATGCTGAATGCCACCTGAAATTTCTATTATTCACAAAACATCAAATCTCTAAACAGCACATGGGAAAAATAAGCATTGTTGCAAAACATGTTTGAGAATAAAAACACGCTTACAATGCATATGTATTTATCAAACTAAAGAATCAATTAGACATACAAAGATAACAATGTAACAAATGTTTCTTAAAATTAGTTATAAGCAGCAGCAGGCAGGGTGAACCCTACAAATTTTTGCTCGAATCATTAACGAAAAATAAAGGTTCCTACAGAGGCTGAAAAAAAAGGTCAATAGCACTAAACCAAAGCCTCTAACTAATTATATTTCCATACGCCTGACTTTGTCAGGTTAGCACATTTTTGTTATGCTATTATTGAAGTTATTTTGTCCTGACTTTGTAAAGCGATTTTGTTTACTCGTAAAACTACTCAAATTGTTGTCCTTCACCCTGTCTGCTGCTCTTGACGGTCAACGGGAACTAACCAAACATTTTATCTAGACCCACGCGATATCTTGATCTAGGAACAGATTGTGCTTTAGAAAAAAAAAAAAATTATTCATATCCATGTCCCCCGAACACCAAGTATAATAAATATTCTGTAGAGTATAACAATCTACTCCATTAAACACAACCAAAATATTACAGTTATCTCTAATCATTTTAGGTATCTGTGTGTATCTCTGAGTAACATAAATCACGCTGTGTTCTTATGCCTACCTCGAGAATATATTCTAGCTGGATTAGATTGTTTGTCCAACATCACATCATCATATACTACGAGATTATTAATATTAAATTTGAATCGTTTTACGAGTAAACAAAATGCACAAATGTCATCCATGCTTTAACAGATAGACACACATACGAGTCTCCTTGATGATTATTTTAATTTTATTTCCTTGAACACGGTTGGAATTTTTAGAGTATACAATATTAATATTAGACACACTATGTATGTACACCACTCCCTCGATAACTCGCGCCCGGATAACTCGCTAACCCGATTATAACGCGGTGTCCGGCATGGCTCCCGATTTTTTTCCAAGGAAAATATATTTTAAAATGTGTTAAACATGAAAAAGTCGTAATAAGAAATTGTAAATTGTCAAATTTAACCTTGATATATAGTTAGTTTTTATCATCGAAAATGGTGATTACCGTATTTTCCGGGGTATAAGTCGCTACTTTTTCCGTTTATTTTTCTTAAAAATGACGTGTGCGACTTATATGCAGAAGCGACTTATACGATAAATATTTTTTTTAACGACTGTGACTGTTTTGCAGTGAGGCTGTGCTTTAGCGAAATGCATCTGCCGGTATACGGGCAAGCCAATTGCTGGAAATTTACATACGGTACATGTAAGTATTAGACTATAAGATTATCAAATTAAATAGTCAAATAATATTTCGTTATATATTTGTTAAAATTTGTTGTTATTTATAAATAAAAAAAAATATTGAAATAACGATTGCCATTGTATTTCCCTTACTATTCGGCATGTACATCTTAGAATCTATTCGTCTCTAAATTCAGTCGTAGTAAATTTCAGCACATTTTCCCACCCAAGCTGCTAGTCAAAGTCCTTTGAACTTGCCGCTCAGCTATTGCGTCATGTTCTTTTGATGTACTCAAATAAATAGTGAATGCAGAACAGGGATTATTTTGTTATTTTAAACAATGAATTATGTCCCTGTAAAGAGTTTCGGAGACCTCTGTTAGAGCTTCATAATTTACTTTAATAGTAGTTTATAAAAACACATATTCATTTTTTCGGTTGGTTTCGCAATGGCTTGTTATAAAAAAAAATAAACATAGCAGGAATATTTCTTCGGATGATTGCTCTAGTTTTAAACTCATGGAGAGAACTTCAAAGTAGCGGTAATTAATATAAAAAAAAATAACTGGAAGGCCGGTGAACAGTTTCAATGGTTAGGTGAATTCGCAATGTCTTCGTTAATGTATTAAAATCACTGAAGCGTATAAAGTGCCTTTGAAGTTCGCTTGGTTTGTGGAAATGACCGATGTATAAATACGTACCTTTCATACAATGGAGCATTAATAAAATATAGTTTCACAATAACATTGCATGATTTAAAATTGTTATATTAGCGTAAGTCAATAAGTTTTGTTTTAAATTAAATTCGTGCCATTTATCATGTCACCAACAACTAGAAAAAATATGATGCAGAATTTAAGTTAAACGTAGTAGCATTTGCGAAGAAAACGGAAATCGTGCAGCAGAAAGAAAATTCAACGTAAGCGAGAAGATTGTGCGTGACTGGCGTAAAAAAGAAGACGAGTTAAAGTCAACAAAAAAAAAACAAGAAGGGAGGTCTAGTGGCAAAGCAAGTTGGCCAGTTTTCGAGGAGAATCTACGAAAATGGATTGTGGAACAGCGTGCTGCAGGTCATGGACTTTCAACAATTCAAATACGACTCGAGGCAAAGGCAAAGTCTATTGTAATACTGACTTTTATATAACTCTTAAACAATTGTATAATATTTCTTACACGAAGTTGGAAATTACCAAGTCGCATGCAATGGCCGTTGGTATCAAAGACGTGATTATGGTAAGTGCGGAGGAGCGACTTATACGCAGGAGCGACTTATAGGGCGGAAAATACGGTATTGCCTATAAAGATAGAATCCATATTGTGAAATTTGCATTTTTTTCAAAATGTGAAGTGATATTTCTCAAACGTGTCACAAACCACAAGTGTTATCGTGTTCTAATTTATGTCGTTTTAAATTTTTAGACCCATTAAATTCATGTTGGTAATGGTTAAACCTTGTGAATTTTTTTTTTCCTTCCGTTTTACTTCTACCGCAATAAAAATCTACACATCGTTCGATCGACATTGTTTTTTCGAAGTGTATCGATCTTTTGTATTTGAAAAAAAAAAACGTCTACTTTGGATCAAACAATAAAATTAGAATGTGTACCATTCACCACAAGAATAAGTGACGTAATACACAACGTGTGAAGTATATGTGCTAAGCAAACGGAAACCAGGAGGAATAATGTTTAGATGATTTCCTCAATATACTGTAAGTTATACTGAAATTAATGTTACTCTGTGAGGAAAAACTAAACAAAGTACATCAATATGAAAAGATATTTATCCACTGTTAATCTTAGCACGAGTATTGAGTATATGCGTCGATCCCATTGTTATATTTGTTGTTTGTTATAGGTCCCTCGATAACTCGCGCCCTCGCTTATATCGCGGTCGATGTTTTTGGACCCCAATGTCCGCGAGTTATCGAGGGAGTGGTGTATATGACATTTGTGGCTCTCACCTATCTGCCTCTCTGTCTAATTGGATCTTTTAAACTTACATATTTGATGCATGGAAAGTCAAACAGAGTATCACTAAATTTAAGAAAGCTGTTTTAGATGAATTTGTTATCTAAAGCATACTTGCTAGGATAGTTTGACCATATAGCCTTTCAAGCAGTTATAACAAGCACTAGTCATCAAAGCGATCATAAATTGCCCTAAAATAACAGAGAACAATAAAAACAAATGTTAATCCATAAAAATAAAATCAAGTATTAAAAACAGAATGATTAATCTTACTGTTAAATATCTTCTAGAATTACTTACACATAAAATAACATTTGTCTTTAGCTGTACAATGCGATTGTTATCTATGGAAAAATACACAGTTTGAGAACTGCTCCGGTGGCCTAGTGGTTAGAGCATCCGCCTCGGATGCAGGAGGTCGTGGGTTCGATGCTAATAGCCTCGCTTGACGTTCAGCTTTAAGAGGTTAGTGTTATGACTGGTCGGCCTGGTGTCAGGATAATGGGACTGGGTGGGACACCATGCTACATGTCTGCGGCACGATGCCACAGTGCTAGACATCACTATAAACTGCCACACTGCAGATATCGTAGCGATATGACTGAAAAATTGTTAAAGCTACGTTAAAAATCATAATAAAATCACATAACCGTTTAAGACCAACCTGAATATCGTTATCTCGATGACATGTATGGTGAGGATAAAGTGCGGGAAAGGGGGCATTTCATTTAAGATTACTTCAAAAGGTTCTGGATGATATAACTTCATAAGCGTGTGTCTTCAAGATGAAAAAAATTGTCTACATTTTTGTCCAAATCGGATGTATATCAATTTAATTATTACTGCACGTTTATACTTGCATGACGATTTTTGTTATAGATAGCTATTGTCTAACTGATTCAGTTTATGATTTTAATAGCCAGACTTTAAATTAATATGAATGGGAAAAGACATGAATATACAAAATAAATGGGTCGGGAAACAATAGACACATTAACAGATATAAGGACATGAATGAATGAATGAATGAATGAATGAATGAATGAATGAATTAATCAATGAGATATTACAAAATATATGAATCAACGAAAAAGTACAAATAAACAACGGAATAGATAAATAAGTATTACAAGAATGTAAAATTCTACAATCTAAACGAAAGACTTACCTGTTTCATCCACAAAGTCATTTCATTTCCTATGTAAGCAACTTAATTATAATGAAAGCAGGAAGTAAAATCTAGTTGCCGGGTGTCAACTACAAGAAGTGTAGACAGAGGTGTAAAAAGGGGCCGAAGGGTGAGGATCAGAGTTGAAGCAATAAAGTCGTTTGGTTCTAATTGGTCGACCTTTTGTGCGCGCAATATACTTTGAACATAGCTTACATGAAATAATTTCCCCCTAAGAAGTTCTCTTAATTAATGGACCTAAAAGAGAATAAAACAAATTTTCATTATAGATCTACTATATCTTACATTTAATTCGATCTTAAAACTGACAACTCTTTGGTGAAATAAACAGCCGTCTTAGTTAATTGGATTGTTTGCTTATCTTTAAAGAACATTGACCTTGAATATTGGATGGAAAACACGTAAAATATAAATCTGACTAATAACGTTATGAACTTTAAATTAATAATACAGTTGTAAAGTGCATTACGTCAAAGATGTGGTTTTCGAGAAGGTGGAAAAACAAATCTCGTCCGGACCGAAAAAAAAAACTTGATTTCTCTCTCAAGATGCACAGTGCAACTATCTACACACAGACATTTGCATTCACCATAAATCGACACAAATGCATGCTAAATTTGTCGTATCGGAACAACAACAAAACAAATAATGAAAATCAGAATGATTTAAATGTCGGTTGTATAAATTTACCAAAAGTAATCGATACGTTAACATTGTCATTATTTAACACTAACTAAATTTGTAAGTATTAACAGTATTCTTACTTATATGTGTTGACATTTTTCTTACTAGTATGTATTAACATTGCTCTTACCTATTTGTATTAATATTGTTCTTACCTATATGTATTAACGTTGTTCTTATTTGTACGTATTAACAACATTATTACTAGTATATAGTAATAATGTTGTTACTTGTACGTATTAACATTATTCTTACTTGTATGTATTAACATTATTCTTACATGCATGTACTAACAATGTTCTTCTTGTGTATTAAGTTTGTTTTTACCTTCATGTGTTAACATTGTTTTCATTTGCATGTATTGACATTATTCTTACTTGTATGTATTAATATTGTTTTACCTGTAGGTATTAAAATTGTTTTAATATATATATATATGTATATATATATATATATATATATATATATATATATATATATATATATATATATATATATATATATATATATATATATATATATATTAACATTGTTCTTAACATTGTTTTACTTGAATGTATGAACATTGTTTTTACATGCATGTATTAATATTGTTCTTACTTGCATTTATTAACATTAGTCTAACTTGTACGTTTTAATATTGTTCTTAATTGTATGTATTACCAATATTTTACTCGTAAAAATGAACATTGTTCTTACTTTGTATTTCTTTTTATTTCAGCAAAATGATGATATTGTAAAAATATATGAAATTTATTACCTATATTTTGTGAAATATATAATTCACACTTACTTTCAGATATATCCAAACGTGTCCACTTCCCCATATAATTGAGAATTATATCAATATATACCCTTCATAACACACGGATTTCAAATTAAACAAGATAAACTAAATACTGTATTATTAGGCACCTTATCAATGTATATTTAACACAAAGTCAGTAACATCAAATAATTTATGGAATAATTGGTAATTTTCTTCGTAGTTTTTGTTTTATATCAAAATTAAATAAAATATGCAAAAGCATCCTTTAGCATTATCTTTGGCGATTAATACATTATTTTATCTGTGTTAATTTGAGATTTTATGTATGTCATTAAATTTGTTGGGCATACAGTAGATTTATTTATGGTTCAGAATATTGATGACGTTGTGGTGTGCTCTTGTTCTTTCTTTACAATTTTTCAGTACGAATATGATGAACTAGTTGATAGATTGTCCCCCTCTATCTAAAGCTCTCCAGTTCTTGCAAGATGTACCGTTACTCTAAGTATTTCGGCATGAGCACGGACGTCAAAACATTTAAAATATTAACTAGCGATTGAAATAAAAAAAAAACACTGACTAACCAATACGAAAAACATTGAAGCTGCAGACACTACAAGATAAACAACACCTGGCTTCTAAGATATTTTCAATCGTGATAAAGAAAATTAGTTTCTTAATTGAATTATATCTCAGATACGTGTCGTTAATAGATACTTGGTACGTGAGCAACAACTTCACACATCCCCCTTGCTTTTATTATGAATTTATTTTTGTGCACTGCTACCTCCAGATGACGTTAGTTAATCAGGCACACAACAGTTTTATCCTGGCTACAGTGAATGTACTGATAATGTGTAATGCAGGTCCTCGCTCTGTGTGTGTGTGTGTGTGTGTGTGTGTGTGTGTGTGTGTGTGTGTGTGTGTGTGTGTGTTATTTTAAGTATTTGATTATGTATAGATCTAACACTAGTTTTCCGTCAAGTTTTAGTAAGTGTTATAACACGCAGGCTTTATTAATATCAACTGTCATAACACACCTGCTTCCATAATTCCACCTGTTGGTACACACCGGCTTTAGTAATAGCCAGGGTTGGAACACATGCCGGCTTCAGTAAGAGCAAGTGTCAAAACACACCCCCGCTTCATTAATTGCAAGTGTTGTTACTCACACCGGCTTTAGTAACAGCAATTGTTGTTGTTTTTGTTGTTGTAGGGTTTAACGCCATTTTTCAGCACAAGATAGGCTATACATGGCGGTTAGTATTAATGGTGGAGAAAGGACCCTGGAAAACCCAGGGAAGAACCAACGACCCACGAGAAGCTGCTGGCAGGCTTTCTCACTTACCCACGTTAGCCCAGTATGGAATCGGAATTTCACGCAGACAAAGGTGAGATGGCAGTGATCCGTAACGGTCAGCTCTTTAGACCACTAGACCCCGATAGCAAGTGTCGTAACGCACACCCGCTTCAGTAAAGTCATCTTTAATACATATCATAAGCATGGAAAATGGGACAACCATTAAATTGTGCAGTTTTAGAATGTTAGTGGTATATTTTTTCTATTTTATCACAATGAAGACAATCTTTAGATATTTTATCCACAATGTAAACTTAGCCACAGCGAAAATTGTTTTTTTTTATTAATGATGTTTGCAAATCTAAGTTCTACTTTACACTATATCCTAATTTAGACGATAAATTATGGTACATCGAACGTTTTGCTGAGATAGTAATGTCCAAAATAATGCCATCAATATGAGAGTCCATGACAAAAAGCCCAGGGTAAATGGTCTTGAGCTTGTCAGGAGATACTGATATCAATTCTAGTTAGACTAATGGGCAGGTTATGGTAACACTTAAAGTTAAATGAACAAATTAGGTACCATGTTACCAGGAGCAACATCATTCTATATATTCTCTAATTTGTGCATATATATTTAAACTATCAACATATGTCCAAGGGTTGGGTTGGGTTGGTTTGGTCCTGTACGACACAGCAATACAAATAGATTATTTAGCGCCGAAGCAATTGGAATATAGTGCATTGCCCAATGACACACCCCGATAGCTAACCAAGGCTAGTCCTATTAGAAAACACCGTTTCGGTCATGCGTTCTGCACGCTAATTATCATCTATTGAACAGAAATTTCCAAATCTAAATGATTTTTGTGTTCGAATGCGAATCTACATGGTCATGACATCTCAGTAATTTAGATGTTTTCTTCACAAATTTCCCCCATTTTATGTAGCTTTCGAGTGCTTATTATACTTCACATATAAATATTTTCTTTTGTAATATATGCTGTAACAGATCTGAGTACATGGTTTGGTACAAGTCATAAGGCTGGTTACTCTATTAACCATATGTAAAAAAGGAAATCTCTTTCTTAAAATTATTTTTGGATCTTTGTGTGACTTTACTGTTTTATTGTTAAGATGAACGTATGGCAAACCATCATGGGTACATCACGTGTTTGCACTACTTCCCTGGATCAGAAGCACTATCTTATTACGCCAGCTGGGGTAAGACCACTAATTATCTTGATATATATTACCTACAGAAATCGGGTTAACGATATTATTAGCTATATAATACAAGTATAGTACATTAATACACTACAATCTAACAGGTGTTGTACTACACTTTTTTAATCACAATGGGGAAAAGTCTACATGTGTCATGGTTCCATTTCAGGGTCAATGAAAACATAGCTCTTGTCCATATTTAAAACTTACTTTACATGTACGCGTCGACCATTTTGCTTGGACATCTGCAATACAAGCATCTAAACGTAAAGAATGACTCCTTCCCCATCATGCCATTGTAAAAACCAGTCCTTGTCATTTCACAGTGACAGCTAAGTAAAACCTCTCCACACCAAACCGAATACATTTTATTGTGGTCTGACTGCAGCTTCAACTCAGGAATAACCTCTGACAGTACTATCGTCTGACAATCTAGCTGTATTATCAACACTAATACGGATGCTACATATGCCAGCCGTAATTTATATCTGAAGAACAATCATTTGTTCTCGGACCTTGATTCCACGAAAGGCGTCGATTCACTCATATAAAGTTGCATTCGTCGGAAAATGTAAATCCTGCAGATAAATATCCTGGTTGGTCTACAGCAATTCTGCTATATCTCTAACTCTTGTGAGACACATCGCGAGAGTTCCGCATCAAAAAGGGTTCTTCTTTGGAGAAAAAAAGAAACAACAACAGACTGATGTCCAGCGAATGTCACTCAGGATTTTTTTTATTGAAAATAAATTTAGAACAATTCCAAATATTCTGATACTTATATTTTATTTTCAAAAACCTTCTCCAAAGGTACTCCTGCCAAACAGAACCTAAAGCTTTGCTGCTAAAACAATAAAGAAGCGAACTAATTTTTTTTTCATTTGTATTTCAAGGTTTCGGATAATACTTGTAAAGGAAAATGTGATCAATTGCTGAGAACCCAGCACTAAATTCATTTTGAATTTATGTTAATATGTGTGAAAGTTAAGAAAACTTTTGATCCATGATTTCGACATTGTGGTAAACACGGTAAAACAGATTGGTCGGAAATTATAAACTTGTGTCTGCTAGCCAGGTTATGACACTATACCCGAATATACCTGTAATTGCGCAATTCTTGATGAATTTGGCCCGTAGACTGTCTTCAAAGCAACATCTTCTCATCTGCTTAATTGCTCAGCCATTAGCCTTGCAACTCTCTGAGCTTGCATTGGACAGTCCTCTTGATGTTGAACATTTCCAATATTTAAGTGGTGACAGCACCATTGACAAAAAAAACCAACAATATAGTCTCAAAGTTGGGCTTAACTCTTCAATAGCATCCTCAGTCAACAGCGATGAAGCAATTGATCGACTGTCCTAAGCATAACGTTTGCTGATCCTTCAATGCTTAACTGATACTGTGAAAGCCATTGACGTGCTGTCAAATTACAATGCACCTGAAGAAGATTCTATACCAGCAAAAGTTTACTAAACTGGAGACACACATGGCACAGAAGCTTATTGAACTCTTCCAGTCAATGTGGACTCTAGGAACTATATACTCCAGGAGTAGAAAGATGCATCCATCATCCACATGTATAAGCGAAAAGACAAAAGACCGTTCTGCGACAACCATCAGAATATCTTGCAGTGAATATCTGAAGAAATACTTGCCAGGATTCTTCTAAATCGTTTTGTGGGTCACATAGATCAAAGGCTCCTGCTAGAAAGACAGTGAGGCTTCATGCAAGGACGAGGACAATATACATGGTGTTTGCAGCTCATCAATTGCAGCAGAAATGCCAACAACAGAACTCCATCCTTTGCACGACATTCATGGACCTTACAAAAATATTTTGACACAGTCAGCCGTGTATGCATTTGGAGGAACATGGCAAAAGTTGATTGTCCAGAGAAATTCATCATATTGATTCCATAAATTTATATTTGATCGACGACGGCGAGTCATCTGAACCATTCCAAGTTACCATTTGAGTCAAGCAGGGTTGTTTGTTGGTACAAAAACCCGTGACAGTGTACAAGTTTATCTGTCTTGGCAGCACGCTCTCATGTAAAGTCCACATCCACGAGGAAAAAAGGGCCAGTATCGCTAAAGCATTTGTGCAATTGTGTTGGAAAGCAGAATGATCAGTCTATAAATAACACTTAATGTCTGCAAAGCCAATGTATTGCCGACACTGCTGGACAGTATACAGACTCTATGCCAAGAAAATGAATAATTTTCACAAGGTATGCCTGTGGAAACTGATTAGAAATAAGATGGCAAAACAAGGTCTTGACACTGAACTTCTCACGTGGACAGGTATTCCAAGCATCCACAGCTGAGATGGATAGGAAGATGACAGAAGAACTACTACTAATGGACGATGTTTTGCGGCTAGCTGAAGAGGTGAGATTGCTCTTACGGTGGTCAGATGAAATGTTTCAAAGACTCCTTCATGTCATCCTCTGAACACGTCAACATCTACTCTGAGTCTGGGGAAGATCTCAAACACTCGGTGGAGGCTCATCCATAATTGAGCTACAGACATGCAGAGACAGTGCAGAAGCGCGATCAGCAGAAATCACAAAACTGCAGCATGACCTGTACTAATCAAGCAAACTCAAATGGCATCTCCTATCAAGTGTGTCACGGACAGTTCAGAGCACAAATTGGGTTGATCAGTCATTCATGTATTTACAAAATCCAAACCAGTTAGTAAGGTCACTGTCATCTTTGAAGTCAAAGGGCGAAAACAGAATTGGGTAGTGCCTTAGACCTCTTGGATACCAGGGACCCCATGGGGGTGTATAGAACCCACATTGATATAAAATAAAAGCTCGACCAACTGAGCCAACGCGTCTGTCTGGCTAATAATATATGAAAATAGAGCTAAAGTGTTTCGAAAACAAAAACATATCGATTGACAGATCCTTCCAGCCCACTCCACCTCCAATAATTTAATTCGAAATGATCTTTTCGAAGTACCGAATACTTTGTAGCTATTTCGTAATTCCTTTAAAGCAATAATATTTTTGACGGGACGTATATGCTAGCTTGTAACTGAGATAAAACATAGACCCTGATGCCAATGCTGATCAGGGGATATTGTTTGCTGAACTGATAACTCATAAGAAACTGCATAGACTATAATTACATCTACAGGCGCTTTATGCCGTGGCAGACATGAGTCAGTGCAGTGTGCAGTTGGAGTCAAATTAAAAAGCGAGAAAAGACGATACGTAGTCATGCTTTCATTTGTATTTACTCCATGGAAACATGAAGCTATCCTTTCGATAGAAAGCACGGTAGTATGCTAGCTCTGATTTTGTTACTATTAATCAATATAATTACAGTAATCAGAGACAAGTCCGTTAGAACACATGGTGTATTTACAGGAAGTGAATTCATCGGATGTGCTCATCTGAGAACTAGAGATACTGAAAATTTTAAGTCTTCATTGATATTTACAAATTTATTGTGTGCTGCAATGTCATTATATACAGCTTTGTATTATTCTTGAAATCAGCACCCACCCCCAAAAAAATCTGACAAAAGCCAGCTTAAAACCTCTTTTTAGGACAAACATTTAAGAAGGATGCCATTCTATACTGTACTGTGTTAGATACAACCTAACTGGGACATTCTGTGTCGTTGGTATGACCTGAAATGAGATGTGTTACATGGCGTTCTGTGTCATTTATATGGCCTGAACTGTGTGTTAGTGCCATTCTGTGTCATTTATATGGCCTGAAATGTGTATTACGTGACGTTCTGTGTCATTTATAAGGC
>JAEAOA010001694.1:695000-730000 GCA_016746295.1 Potamilus streckersoni
CTAACTCTTCGGAAGACGAAAATGGTGATCAATGCACATTTTGTACCTCCAAGAATGAAAAGCGAGAGTGTACTTCAGTTCTTTCACCACGAGGGAAAAGGATGATTTTAAAATCAGCTGAAAAAAGATTCCAAAGTAAAAAAAGAAAGAATAATGATTATAAATCAAACAGAAGCGAGATCGACCCAGATTCATGTGATATGGTAGAATGGTCACGCGCTATAGCGGTTCTCACTGAAAAGGCACAGCACATGAGTAAAAGCAAACCTTCCAAAGATGGCAGTCATCATACTTGGTCCACAGATTGCTTTAATAATGATCGGTGTTCAATAAAACTACACGCAACTTATACCAGTACACCTACAAGATCTTTCATAAATGGCAGTGTTTGTGAGAGATTCCAAAAGGAAAGAAACAGTTTCTATAACACAAAATCTACTATAGATTCAGATTCATCACATTTTTATGAATCAAGGAAAAATGTCAGAAAACGTCCCGTCATGGGAAACGTTGCCAAATTTGCGTCTATTGCTTCAATAAGTTTGGGTGTACTGACGGAATTCAAAAGAAATGTGCACTTGAAGTATGGAGACAGGAAACGAAGGCGAATAAAAACAAATGGCATCCTAAAATTATCTACAACATTGAAAGTAACAATAATTAATGACATCCTCAAATCAGCCGGCGTATCAGAGACCAAAACTAACGAATAGCATCATTCAAACCCATTCCGCATCTACGCCAACAACACGTGCCATTTCCAGATCGGTTTGACCGTGCAGAAAACTGATATCCATGAAAAAGAACGTTATTCTAGTGAAAAAGAATTTCAATGGGATTTCATATCTGTAAAGTATACATACGACCTATGCATTGGTAACATGCATACCAAACTCAGGCAGATTCTACGACTGTACATCCATGATCAATGACTGAGTTTTTATCAGGATATTAAATCGCCATATTCAACTGGAAAGACCACTTGTATTGCTTTAAATTGCACGTCAACTTGACTTTGATGACATGTACATTAAAACAAATACAGCGAAATAAATATTTAAATAAATTACAACTTAATTTAGTGTAGTCTACCAAAATATATACAATGTTATGATGTATACGCAAGTCCAAACATCGAAGTTTTGTTGCATTTCACAGTGACATAAAAGTAAAGGCTTTATTTATGTTTATGCTTAAATGAACTTGCTTCACATGTTAACAAAGTCACTCATTCCATAGGACAGTGTTGGTTATTAATTTTACATTGCTGAAGTGCACGTGGATGTAAAATAAAATGTAAATAATTTGTTAATACACAGAGTCAAGTGTTATTTACCTACATTTTATATATTTACATAATTATGGAGTAAATGTAGGTTGTTATAAGTGCACTTTGTATGCATGAGTGAGCTAGTAATCCTAATTAATAGCTATGAAGACCAAAAAAAATGTATTTTCATTTATCCGTTATAGTTGTTTATTATACACCTAACCTGGGGACTCGCACGCATAGTCTAGCTGCCCTTCGTACTTAATTCATAGACAAATTAAAGCCATCCTGCCATTATCAGTAAACATAATTACAATTAATGACCTTAAGCGCTGGAAGATAATGTTGCGTCTTTGCATGGAAGTGAATGCGCCCGACAAGTGGCTGAGAACCAGAAATTATTGTCAAGGTCGTAATATTTGCATGCCCTTTGCACATTGCATAAGCTTTGTAAATTTAAGATTTCATGGAAATTTTTAATTTAATCATTTTATGACTACTTGAGGTCTGTCTACCTTTCTGTCCCGAATATATACTAAATCTACTAGTTCTTGTGCATTGTAGAAGCCGATCGTCATAGCCATTGCCAGGTTTGGTATGGGTACTTAAGTTGTAGAAGCCGATCCAGGTTTTGTATGGGTATTTAAGTTGTAGAAGCCGATCGTCATAGCCATTGCCAGGTTTTGTATGGGTATTGTATGGGTATTTAAGTTGTAGAAGCCGATCCAGGTTTTGTATGGGTATTTAAGTTGTAGAAGCCATTGCCAGGTTTTGTATGGGTATTGTATGGGTATTTAAGTTAAAAATGTAAATGTTGCTAAATGATACAACTTTCACACCCCAAATATCCAGATGAAAGATAGTGAGGACACGAACATAAATATACAAGTTTAAATGTCCGATCCTCACAAACAATGGTGGATTTTGGCTTGATAAATGTAACTGTCACTAAATGACAAACCTTTAACTACCCAAATGAGGTAGGAAGTGGGGGTACCATGTAATCTCCTTTCTGTCGATTGCAGACTGGCAAGAGGTGCTGAAGCTGTGTGATCCCCACACTACTTATAATATTTGATTTTTACTATCTGGTCGACCACAATGTTGTTGCCCGGAGCTAGTGAACAATAAATAAAATTGAAATTAAGGGATGGAATAACAGAGACCTGTTCAGAGATATAGAATAGAAATAACACGAGCCCCAGTATATAAAATTAAACAATTGTATCATTTACATAAACAAAATGAAATCGAACATCTCCAAAATACTGATATAACAAATTTCATCATATGATCGAGTTCTGATCGATGTTATGCTGATAGAACAAATTATTCATCATATGATAGAGTGACTGATCGAACTCAGGTTACTTGCATGACAGCATTATCTGGTGATTTTGGTCTTTCCCAAGTCACTGCTTGTGATCTTCTGCGTTTTCATTTTTCTGTCCTCTTTTTTCTTCCTTTTGTCTCTTCTGATCATCAACCTCTTGGTTGCAGACATTGTTCTTTTCCCACTGTATAATACTGGTATGCGGTTACTTCCCTTCGAATACAAGATAAAGACGATAATTCCATCCACCCACCCCGGCAGAAAACTTGGACTACCTAATATCGCGATGGAGATTATTTAAGCACCATGAAAACTCTCTGGGAATATAAAACCCATGTTTAGAATAGTCAATCAGGATTGCTCTTTTAACCGACAAATATTTGTATCACTTCCATTGAAGTTAAAACAATACCCTCTTTACCGCCTTTGTTCTTAACTATTTTTGGAAAATATCATTTTATGAAACATGTTTCGAATGGCTGCCGACTTCCGAAAAATTTTCCCTGGTTCGACTCAACTCTTGTCCTTTTACCGCTATGGACCTGCTGATAACATTGCATTTTATTTAGCTCTTAAACATTAACCAAGAAATTCCTGATAAAAATCCAATGCATGGCCCACACAGGACAGATTCTGTCTCTCGCAGTCATTAATTTACGGTGAGTCTGAACCATACATCAAACTTAATGTTTACGTGTCACGCTCACCCCGACAGAATGTTCTGTGAAATTATTCTACAGAAACTATTCGACAAAATTTTGCACCATTACACAGAAATATCAATAGAGAGGAAATAACCACATTACTCAGCATCAGAGAACATTATATCAAATCATTGTATCTCCAGGTGTTATACAATAAGATGAAAAAAGATAACACACACACATACATACATACATACATACATACATACATACATACATACATACATACATACATACATACATACATACATACATACATACATACATACATACATACATACATACATACATACATACATACATACATACATACATACATACATACATACATACATATATCAAATCATTGTATATCAAGGTGTTATCCAATAAGTTGAAATAAGATACCACACACACACACACACATATATATATATATATATATATATATATATATATATATATATATATATATATATATATATATATATATATTCCTTTCAATACCTAATTTTATTCATATTGTTAGTGATTTTTTTACATTTTCGGTTAGCTAAATTTACCCCTTCCCCTTCTTTCTTTGTGATAAAAGTAGTATGTGTCTAAAGTGTGTGTGTGTGTGTGTGTGTGTGTGTGTGTGATTTTAAAATAGCTTTTAAAAAATTTCAGTCATATCGAGCAGCAGGGAGGGCGAGCCCTACAAATTTTTGCGACAAAATCGATTAAAGCCTCAAAATGCCCAATGGAGCCTTCCTACGAAATCTCATATTTCAACCAAAAAAATAAAGGCCCCATTTACAATGGAGCCTTAGCGATTTTTTCGTAAATATGTTGTCATAACCACCCTCAAATTGCTGCCAATTGCTATCATCTACGTCGCAAATATGTTGTCATAGCCCTCCCTGCTGCTGGAAGGATTTCAGGATTAATACAAATGATTTAACCGAATATTTGATCAAGTCCAATACGATATCGTGACCGAGGGTCGTGTAAATTTATTGTTATAAATCCATGTGGGACTGACTGAGCATGACTAAAGTAATTTTTGAATCCATTGAAGTCCATATCGGAACACCATGTCTGCCAAATATTTCGTAGCGTATGTGTATCAACGCCGTTGAATACAGCAAGAATATTGCAGTTATCGCAAATCACTTTTGGAATCTGAGCGTAGCGTTGAGTGACATATATCACGTCAGTGTTTTTATGCCTACCTCGGGAAAATATTCTAGCAGGGTTCTTTTGATTATCTAACATCACATCATCGTACACTACAAGATTGTTTATGTCTCCATCGAGGTCATCTACGCTAGGCGCATCATCAATATCTGTTATAAAGTCGATTACACTTTCACCTTTAATTTCTGATGCATTCTCATTATAATCTTTTAGCACTTCATAGCACCGTTGATCATCTACGGATGGAGCAACTAAATATAATTTTTCCCACTTCATAAATCGCATTATCAAATTAGGCAGCAATTGTGTTTTACCCGATCCAGATGGTCCGATTATAATGGCACGGACAGAATTCGGAAGCGCTGCGTGGTGCTTCACCGGTTCTCTTCTTTTAGTCGCTGAAAAATCAATTATATTCATAACGCTATATATAAATTATGGATCTATATTGTGTTAAATGTAAAAAGTGTACTAGTACAAATGATGCGACGACGATTACAACTAAAAATAACAGATCGGCACTTACTGGTAAGTGTATAACATGTGGTACAAACAAATTTCGATTTATTTCTTTTATAAAAAAAGCGACACGGAGGTGATATCGCAGCCAAATTGGGAAAACTCCCCGGAACCCCATGGGCAAAATACCCTGGAGAAAAACACCTTCCAGGATATAGCTACTGTGGTCCCGGAACGAGATTAGATCTCAGACTTGATGATCAAAATCAGCCCCGGCCTGGTGAGTATCCGATAAATGCTATTGATAAGGCATGTCATGCTCATGATGTTGCATATAAAAGCAATAATTTGCAACAAAGACATCTCGCGGATGTAAAATTAATTCATGCGTTAAATGCTATTCCCGATAAATCCTTCAAAGAAAAATTGGCTTCATGGTTGGTCAAATCAGCTATGAAAGGCAAATTGATGTTAGGTGCTGGTAATTGAAAACACCAGTGTTTTTATAGTATGGAATCTATTTATTATTCTCTGAAAGGATACTGGAGGGGTAAAGCAGCAATCAGTAAACTCGCTAACGCTGCAAAAGTGAAAAAGTCCACTGCGGAAGATTGGTTATCCAAACAAGCTATATGGCAAATTTATCTACCACCGCCTAAACAAATTAATTATTCTCATTTTGATGTTACCGTACCCAATGAAGTTCATCAGGCTGATTTATTGTTTTTACCACATGACCATGGTTACAAATACGCGCTAACTGTAGTTGATATTGCGAGTCGATTTAAACAAGCAGAACCATTGAAAACAAAGTCAGCTTCTGAAGTCGCTTCTGCATTTGAAAGGATTTATCGACGAAGTCCTCTAAGATGGCCAAATCTATTGCAAGTTGATCCTGGCAAAGAGTTTCAAGGTGCTGTTCTATCAACAATGAAAACTCATAATGTTACAATATGACGGGGACATACTGCGTTACATCGTGATCAGGCAATTGTAGAACGATTTAATCGAACTCTTGCAGAACGGTTATTTGGATATCAATATGCAAAAGAATTCATCCAAGAAAAACGATCTCGTGAATGGGTCAAAAGGTTACCGAGTGTAGTTGCAGCGTTAAATAACGAGATTACTCGAACTATTAATATGAAACCAAATATTGCAATAAAAAAAACTATATACCCGAACAACCACAGCGGGTTAGCACTCAGCCACTTCTCGGTGATGTTACTGTGAGATATTTATACGAACCAGGAGAACATGAAGGTGGTAAAAGAAGAGCTACTGATCCTATATGGAGTGTTACTACGCATAAAATTTCAACCATAACGCGATCAACTGGTAGACCTCCAATCTACAGATTGGATTCAACTGCACCTCAGCGTGGTTTTACACACGAACAACTACAAGTCATTCCGGACGATACTCAATTACCTCCACATGGTCTTAACTAGCTCCGTTACGTCTATTACACTCAAGACAGGTCAACATCACATTGTTTCTGACATGACCAAGACTGTTATTTTTTCTGTCTACGGTGAATTGTCGAGGGTCTTTATCCGAATACTGCCAGTGCATTATACAATTGCAACTGGCGCAGTGATTATTCTGTTATTCTTTTAATGCGATTATTACTTCAGCATCAATATCAAATTCTCGTTGTTTTTTTTTTTGTCCCGCTGTTTGCAACCAGATAGTTTTTTTATTAATGATGCTAATATCAGTGCTATCATCGTTTGCACTAAAATCATCATCGAAAACAATCCTTCGTAGTTGATTTATTCGTCGTACTCTGGACACTGCGAGATAGACTAAATTTGACCATTCAATGCGATTATCAACTATCCAAACAATTGTATCCGTGATGGTCAATCCTTGTGACGAGTGTATTGTTGTTACATAACCAAGCGTCCATGGTGATTTATCAGCGCATAATGCATCTTCTACAGCATTGATATCAATTAGCACAATATCATTTAACACTAGAATCTGTTTCTCCGTCCGGCCTGGAATATCAACTTCAATATTCTGCTTTCTTGTATCCGATGGTCTATAACACAACGGTACTGGAAACGTTGGGAATTTTTTCTTGTGTAGCTCAAACAACTTTTTCTGAAGTGCGTCTCTGACTATCTTTCTACTTGCTACTACAAAATCATGTTTTTGGTCTCCATGTTTCCCAAAAATGATTCATAGGTGTTTCAGAAATTATTTCACGCGCTACTTCACATTGAATTCTATCGCGTTGTAATCTAATTAGTTTTTTTAACTCACGTAACTGCTCATCGAGTGCTCTATAGTCAGTATCAATTTCTTCGTAAAAAAGTTTTGTGTTAATATCATTAAATTTTGTTTTTATATTAGCGAGTGTAATGCCAACATTTGATGGATTTCCAAAAAATTCATCTCTAATTTTGTTTATGCTTCTGCGAAAACTTAAAAATGTGTTCACGTGACTGGTAAAATCATTTTTGAGTGCTGTGATTTCATTAGTAATTGAAGCGTCCCAATCATTGACATATTTTTTAGTGACAGCATCCCCATCCTCAGTTGGGTTTCCAAGATCTGTAATCTTATTTGTGTTTCATAACAATATTCCCACTAAATACATCACCATCTTTTTTAACAAAATCATTAACTGACCTACCAGAATCTTGTATATTACCTAGATTGTTAAAAGTAACGATATTATTAGCAATCGCAGCAGTATTTCGTACAACTACATCTGACAGTTTTACATTACTCGTCTTTAATCGTCCTTCTTTGTCTGGAAAATGACAACTTCATCTGGATCTACGCTGGTAAGATTTAGTAAATTATTGATTTCATTTTTGAGCCGATCAAGAGTTGCATATTGGATAAGTCACCTTTAAAACGTTTTGTGGATAAATCTTCTAATAGTGTTCCAAATTTTGTATAGTAGCTCATTATTTACTATCCTAGATAAAATTATCAACACTAGTTTAATATTATAAAATGGCAAAATCGTCGATACTAAACTTTGATACAGAGAGACTAGTGAAGCATAAACATAACAATGAACTTCCTGATTGTCATTATCTTATTGTTGGGCGAACTGGATCGGGGAAAACAAATTTGCTTATGAACTTGCTTCTTGGTGATAATTTTAACTACGATAGAGTTTATATTTACACAATCAATCCACAGCAAGATAAGTATGAGTTATTAAGTGAGTATAATAACAAGCTTCGTGATGATCTTAAAGCTGGTGAAGATTTTTTTATAATTAGGCAGCCAGAAGATCTTATTCCAGTTAATCAACTTGATGCAGATGAACATAAGATAGTAGTTTTTGATGATATTCCGCTAAACAACATGGAGATGAACAAAATAAGATCATATTTTTCACTGTCCCGTAACAAACAGTGTAATTCGTTTATCTCGCTCAAGGATTTTATAATGTTGACAGGTTTATTAGGCGAAATACGGGTTGTTTTATTTTATTTCCAGGATTGGATAATGTTGACGTTAGAAATATTGCAAGCGAGCAATGCGGTGGCGTGACAAAAGATAAGTTTATTGAACTTTACCGTAATGCTACAAAAGATAAATTTAACTTTTTCTTGTTTGATAAACTTACAAATGATCCAACTAAAATGTTTCGCTGTTGTATTAACAGTTACTTACAGTAAAGCGTTTCAATTTTATAAAATTTATAATTATAATAATGGACAAACGAGCAAGATACAGACAACACATAGAAGACCTAAAAAAACTTGCTCAATCTCAGGCATCACTTAAGCAAAAAGTACAAGAAGCGCGACGTGGGCAAGTAACTGCTACAGAAACAACAGCTACAATTTTCAAGCCGGTTACTGAAGCATTATTAGGTAAACAACCTGAAACTAAACCACTGTCAGAAGAAGAACTTAAACAACTACAGGAAAAAGGTTTGGTTGGAATTGTTAGAGAACAACAGGAAGCAGCTGCTGCAAAACTTGTTACTAGATCTGATGAAGAAAAAAGAAAACTGATTGAGGCACTTACAGCAAATATAGCTGATCCTGCGGCTAGACAAGCAGAAACAGATCGATTGATAAACAATCCGCTGGAACTTGAGCGAAGATTAGCAGAGTTAACAACGCAAGGAATAACAAATATTATAACAAATTTATCAGGAGACATAAAAGATATCAGAGAGGAGCAACAAAGAGTCGGTGATCTTACTGTAAAGTTTATGGAAGTTGGAGATCAAAGATTTTATTTTACAAAAAGAGCAAATGATGAGATAAAAGGTAGTGAATATGATGATTTTTTAAACAAAGAAAATATAAGGGGTATTGATGATATAAGCAAGTGGACTGATGCAGAATATCAAGCATTAATCGATAAATTTGATGTAATATTTAATGACGGAGCTGCTGCTAAAGATGAATTAAACACGGTTACAGAGATTGATAATATGATTCCACTTTATGAAAGAATGAGAAAGGGTGTCATTGCTCTCACGTTTAAAAAAACAGCAGAAAATAGTAGAGCAAAACCTTTTGGTAAAGGGTGGAGTTTTAAAAAATTTTGATAAACTCGATAAATCTCGTGTAGAAAAATATAGAAAAGAAAAAACAGGAACTGGTGTAAAAGTATTACTTCAACTACTGAAATGATAGGTAGATTAATGTTATTAATATCATCAAAGGAAGCTGGGATGTTAGTGTTGAACTTGATAATGAAATCATTGACATACTTGATCATCTAAGATCGAGTGAATTATTAACATCTGACGAATATGAAACTTTACACCGCGACTTAATCGCGGCGACTTAATTTTAAAAAATGATATAATATTAAAGGAATGCAAACAACATTATTACTAAACTCTAGCGAGTCTACAGAAGATAGCGCAAATTTTTCAGTAAATTATATTCCACCTATAGAACTAGATCCTGCAAAACAATATGAAATTGGATTAATTTCTTGTACTTGCTGGAATGCTATACCTAACGTGAAAAATGATGTTAACGATGAAATGTATTTTACTATGATTACAACATCTCCAATATCTACAACAAAAAAAATAAAAATTCCGCAAGGAGCTTATAATATTGAAGATCTAAACAAGACGATCAAAGAGCTCATAACAAAAGCTAACGGTGTGGCTGATAATTTTGAATTAGCAGCAAATTATAACACATTGCGAACTAGGATAACTTTGAAAAATATAGCAATCAATCTTGAACCAAGAGAAAGAAGTATTGCACAACTGTTAGGATTTACTGAAAAAACTTACACTGCACTTGATCAGCCTATTACATATGACAGTGAACTGCCAGCAAATATAACAGAAGTAAATACAATATTAGTAAATTGCTCTACTGCTTCTGGCTCTTATACATCAAAAGGTAGCAAAGGTCAAACGATTTACAGTTTCTCACCAGAAGTCCCGCCAGGTTCTCTCATGCAAATAACTCCACGACATATTATATATATTATCCTTTAAACGTTGAAGATCAAATATCAAGTATAAGGATGCAGTTGACAGATCAATCAGGAAAACAGTTACATGTTAGTAATGAAATTGTAACTTATTATTTACATCTACGCGAGCAAAAGTAAAAATTATGAACATCAAATATAATGAAACAAAGAAAAAAAGTTTATCGAAGAAAAATAGTAGGAGGATTTTTTGGAAATATATTCACTAAAGTTATTAAAAATATTCCAGGACTAGCGCGTAAAGTTGCACCAATTGCTATTGACGCGGGTAAAGCTTTTGCAACTGGGGCTGCATCTGCCGCTGGGACTGCGGTGGGACAAAAAAAAAAAAACTAATAAAATAAAAGGAGATCCACCGACTGCATCTGAAATAAAACAAGCTATCTCAGAAATCGCTCCAACAAAAGAAACTCAAAAAGCTATGATAACAACAACAAAAAAATTATTATCACCAAAGGGCGAGCAGATCATACAAAAATTAATATCTAAAGTAACAGTGCCGCAATAAAATTTTATATAATCTAATAAAATAAAATGTCTGTTAAAAATTATCTCGAGTTAACAGAAACTTATGACATCGACAACGATGTGACAGAATTCGAGTTTGTTGAGTACCTTGATGAAAATTCTAACGAACCAAATAAAACTGGTATTAGAACCTTTAACACCAGAGACGAAGATGTATTTCTACTGCCACATAAGGCTATGTTAGAAGTTCGTGGTCAGATTATGACAGTAGCTAATCCACCTGCTGCAATTGCAGTTGGAGCAGAAGTAGCTCTTATAAATAACGGTTGGAGTCTATTCAAAAGTGCTAGATATCAACTGGCCAATCAAACTGTAGAAGATATTTCAAGTCATCTACAAGTTGCAAGTACAATTTTAAATATTATTTCGTTTTCCGACGATTACTCGAGATCAACTGCAACTAATATGATGTGGTTTAAAGATACTGGACGGGGTATAGCTGAATCAACAGAATTTTTAAAGAGGCGCTATAGTACATGGAGCTAATGCTGATGAAAATACTGTAATTGTGAGAAATTTTCTCATTGCTAATGCTGCTGCACTAGATATTGTCGCACCTGCTGCAGATGCTAATGCAAACGCTACAAGAGTTTCTCTTACAGCAGCTTTTAATAATCTAAATATAACACCACCAGCTGCAGCTGCAGACGGTACTGCGATGTTAAATTTACTTCTTAACACACTTGATGTGAGAAATCCACGCTATAACGAAGGTTTTGCTAGGCGAAGAAAACTTGCAGCAGGATCACGTCAAATTACAATGATGCTTCCGCTAAGCATGATTTTCGGCTTTTGTCGCGATTATGATAAAGTATTTCGCGGAGTAAAACATACTCTTATTTTAGATCGAGCAGACCAAAACGATTGCTTGTTTAGATCTGGAGGGGTTGATGTACAGTTTATCATAAACAAACTTTCTTTGTGGATGCCACGTATAACACCATCAATCACTAAAATGTCAGAATTAAATAACACGCTTGATAAGCATACAAACAGAATTTACTTTAAGCAGCATAAGGTATATCAGACAGCGGTTCCAAATACTACTGACTACACGTGGAGGGTCACAACAACATCAAGCGAACAACTGCCGAGAAAATATCTTTGTCGTATTTCAACAACAAGCTCGACGAGGTAACCAACAACAAAATAATGCAGTATTTGATCACTCTGATGTCAGACGAATATACGCTAGATTAAATTCAAAGCAATATCCAGAACGAGCTATCGAGTGTAATTTTGCTGATGATGTTAATAAAAATATTTCTCGACCGTACATGTACCTGCTTGACGCAATACAAAAATATCAAGATGTTGAAGATGGAACTCAAATATCAGCAGAGGAATTTCGTACGCTTTATCCTATATTTCATTTTGATGTTAGTAAAACATAAACGAGCGAGCTGTAGACAGCACAGCGGATATTGAAATTACCTGGACACTTGGGGCGGTTCCAGTAGCGCCGTTGTACGTATACGCATTAGTGATTAGTGATAGATTTATCACGGTAGATTCTATTGGAGGTAAAATGACAGTTCAAGTTTAATCTACAGTTGTTATATAAAATGGCAAAGGTATATTGTAAAAAAGAAGTGTATTTGACTGATGGTCAAGTTAAAAAATTAGTAGCTGCTATTGCAAAGCGAGAACAGGTATCATTAAAAATCAATCCTAATATTTCTGATGGTGTTTTAACAAAAATAATGCTAACAAAAAAAATCAAGTAAAAAAGTATGATCGTAAAAAAACTTTTGTTTTAAATTTGAGTGCTGCACAAATGACAGCGATGGCAAAAGAAGGTGGTTTTCTTGGTCCGCATTATCAGTATTAACTAGTACAATAATACCTAAACTTTTACCAGTCTTAGGCACATTAGGAATAGCAGCAGCGTATGGAGCAATATCTGGCGCAACGGAGAAAGCAGTCAAAGGTAATGGTATCATTCGTGGAAGTGGAATAAAAAAATTTTAAATTTTATTTAAATAATATATAAAAATGCCAAAAAATAAAAAAAAAACCCCAACAACAAAAAAAAAAGAAAGAAATAAAAAACAAAATCACCACCACAAATGTTCAAATCCATATGCAATCAAACAAAACAAGGAGGAATTATTCCGTTCGCTCCACTTTTGGGGACTAGCGGGAAGTCTGCTGCCAAATCTTTTAGGAATCGGACGTGGTCTAACATTACCAGGAACTCGTCGACCCCGTTGAGTAATTTTGATATCATTGATAAGTTAAAAGCGGTTCCTGGATTTCACGGAGTTTATTCTAAAGATGAGCTCTCAGCAATAAAATCACCATCTGCTGTAAGTTCATGTGTTATTAATATACAAGATTTTAATGACGGATCTGGTACGCATTGGGTAGCAGTTTATAATAATAATTATTTTGACTCGTTTGGACTTCCTCCAAGCGATGTAATAAAAAAGTATATGAAAAAAAAATTTACAAAAGTATATTATTCGTCAAATCAACTCCAACCTGTTGGAACGTCTGCTTGCGGATATTATTGTATTATGTTTATCCGACAGATGAGCAGAAATCTTAATTTTTTAAAATTTATTTTACAGTTTGATAAGCAACCTTCTCACGCTAATGATGAGATCGCAATTAATTTTATCTAAACTTATAAGTATAATAATGTCAACATACTGTCTCAAGTGTAAAACTAAAACAGAAGGTATTAATGAAACAACAGAAAAAACAAAAAAAACAACAGGATAATATTAAAAAGTATTTGTGCAATCTGTGGAAAAAGAAAAAATACATTTTTAAAGAAAACGTCCCCAGCGATAGTATCTCCAGCGACGTCGCTAGGATCTGGTTATCATTCTATATTTTTAGTCGTCGACTAAAATATAGAATGATATGCAACTGTGATTCTGACAGAGATTTGTGTATTGAGCAAAATAAAATTGTCGCATACTGTCAATGTTGTAACAACAGAGAAATAATAGGGTCAGGTATAGATATACATAAACTAATTGGAAAATTACCAAAACCAAAAGGCGGTTGGACATTGCCAGGGCATCGGTATACTGGTCCATGGAATCCGCTACATCAACAACTAGATGAAAACGACAATCCATTGCCAGGCCAAGAGCCTTACAATCAAGTGGATGCAATAGCAATGCGTCATGATATCTGTTATCGTGATCATGAAAACTCAAAATTAGATTGTGATAAAGTAATGTTAGACGAATTACGTGATATGAAGCCAACAAATCTACGAGAACGTTTTGATAGAAAATTTGTTCAGGGAATAATTGGAGCAAAATATAAACTTGGACTCGGAGAGTCTCGTCAATCACCTCACGATCGGGGAAATAAAGTATACGATGATCTTGCAGTCGAACTACACAGACCTAAAAAAAAAAAAGTTCCAACGACGTAAAGTTGTCGCTAATGGTGTAGATGATATCTGGGCAATAGATTTGGTGGATGTATCTAATCTAGCTCAGTTTAACGTTGGCGCTGATGGCGCTCCAAAAAGGTATTTGTTTAATGTTTATAGATGTTTTTAGCAAATACGCTTTCAGTATACCTGTTTCAGATAAGACAGGAACTTCAATGACCGATGCGCTAAAGCAGATAATAACAAGCACAGAAAGAAAACCAAACAAAATCTGGACTGATCATGGATCTGAGTTTTTTAACAAAAAGTTTGAACAGTTTCTAGAACAAAATAATATAAAAAGGTATGTTACAGGAAATGAGGGTAAAAGCGTTGTTGTTGAGAGATTTAATCGCACGCTAAACGAGAAAATACACAAACATATGACAGCTAAAAACACCAACAGGTACATCGATGACCTTTCTCAAATCGTAAGCGAATATAATAACACGAAACATCGAACCATCAAAATGACACCTAAAAAAGCTGTTAAAAATCCAATATTAGCAAATGAAAACATGTACCGCAGACATAAATTTAAGGTTGGTGATAAAGTTAGAATTTCTTTGATGAAAAAGGTGTTTGCAAAAGGATTTACTCCGAACTGGAGCGAAGAAGTTTTTGTAATTGATAAGGTACTTTTAACAGTACCTGTAACGTACGTTTTAAAAGATCTGGCAGGGGAACCGATTGTAGGTAGTTTTTATGAACAAGAACTACAGAAAACTGAGCAGGATGTTTTTGTTATCGAGAAAGTGATTAGAAAAAAAGGGGATAAAAGTTTAGTCAAATGGCGTGGGTATAGTGATAAATTTAACAGTTGGATCCCAACCAAGCAGATTATGATATAATGCTATTATAAATTAACTCATACTTTTGTTTGACAGATTTACATTTTACTGGTTTACATAATGATATTAGATACTGCTTACGATCGTTAGAGATCGTCATTAGATTAAAAATCTTGACAAATATGAAATCGAATTTTGATTTTTTTCTGTCGGCCTGGGATCTTGATATTTAAAAAAGGTTTGATTAACTGCCAGAACAGTTGTTGTTCGGCAACGGTAAAATTAAATTTAGCTGCTTAGCAATGTGATACTTGACATTATACCGTTTAGTTGTTGATCTGCTGTAATTAGATCTGTCAGCAACAGTGACTATTTCACCATCATCATCAGATTCATTGTTATATAAAATATCATCTTCGCTATAACCAACAGATTTGTCTATAAAATCTTTGGAAAATGTAATACTATGTATGACATCATCACTGACGACCTTATCACTGACGACCTTATCACTAGTATCTTCTTCGTAGAGTTCAGCGAGTCGTTTCATCAAGTCCATTATTATAATATATTTTTATCTAATTTATTATTATAAGATGACCGATGAGATAAAATATCACCAAAAAGTTAATATAGTAAATTATAACGAACTAGCTGAAGCGGTAAGAAAATGTTTGTTGGGTTATAGTGTTGATGTTATTGTAATGCAAGGTGATTCTCATAAAATATTACTAACAGAAGCAGAAAAAAGATAAAATTAATGAAAATGCAGTAACAACGTTAAAATTTAATCACGATGATATCATAGCATTTGCTCATCATTGCTTGACTAAAACCGAGCTATCAAATATCATATCTAAAACCAATTCTAGCATCGTATTCTCTTGAAAAAGTTGATTTTGTTGCTCCATCAGCTATAATTTTTACGACTGCGGGATTTATCTTATAATATTTCGCCGCAGCTGAAATCGATTTGAATTCGATCTCCTCATCCGTTTCGAGGTTTTTTGAAATAACAGTTATTGGGCATCTAAAATTAATACCATTACTATTTTTTTCCTTTTCTCACATTTTCCTGTTGCGTTACTATCTCCAGATTTTCCAATCGATTATCAGTTTGTATATTATTGATGTGATTAATAACAAGACCATTGGGTATAGATCCATTGAACACCTCATAAACAAACCTATGACCAAGATAACGAACTTGATTTGTTGATGTTCCTCTAACAGTTACCTGATATATCCCATATTGCTAATATTACTAAGAACTTTTTTAGTTTTTCTATTTCTAATAATACCGCGATCGTTAGCCTCGTATAAATCAAATACTGGGTGCGGCTGAAACTCATCTTGTAAGGATAAATTTTCAATATTATCATCAGTGACTTTACCATTATAATGATATACACGCTGTCCCTCTGGAATATCATCGCAGAACAACGTGTAAATAAAATCTTTTCTAAATATTGCAATCCTCTCGGCATTATCTCCCTTTACACTAATATTATAACCCGCTGACGTTAATTTGCCAACAGGTATTCTAGTTTTAATGTTAATAACCGAACCAATTACATTCCAGCGTATAAGTTATACTTTGGGTGAATTTGATAAATCTCTTGCTCACGTGCGCTTGTCAGATTTACTGTCATTATATTATAGGTAATATTTTTTATCTCTAATTGATTTTTAGCGCATGCGCAGTGTGAGATAAAGTTATATTTTGGGTGAACTTGATATGTTTCTTGCTCACATATTATGTGTTTGTTAGATTTGCTGTCATTATATTATAGGTGATATTTTTTTATCTCTAATTTTTTATTTTTAGCGCATGCGCAGTGTGAAAAAATTATCAATTAGATATTACATTATAGTATAATAATGTTAAAATTGCGTGATATAGCTAAGAGAAGCTTTATGGGAGAACCTAATAAAATAGCGACTGCTTTTGCAGGTTTTGATAATAGTTATCAGTTTGATAATCAAATTGTTTTAGTAAATTTTACTGCAACTAATCTTTACCACCTATTACAGACAATTGTAAAACGTGAGCTCGAAAACACAAAAGTATCAGATTATTTGTGCAATATCATGTTATATTTTCAAAGTTAGTTATAATGGAAGAATTAAACTAACAAGGAAATTGCAGAACCTTATATTAACGCAAAATCGAGACGTGTTTTGCTTGGGACTGATCTGTTATCACTATCTGATGAAATACACCAAGAAATTGGAAAAAAATAGAGGAATTTAGTCAATTAGGTTCGGGTTGGAAGTTTGAAATGATCAAAGGAATATTGTTTCACACGATGAAATATAATGTATTACGAGGTAGTTCATACGTCGACCTGCCACCAAAAATAAAAAGTAAAAGATGTTGTATAAACATCAAAAACGTAGATAACAAATGTTTCCAATGGGCTGTTCTTTCCGCACTATTCCCAGCAGAAAAAAACGCTACTCGTGTTGAAAGGTATATCAGTCATGTGTCTAGATTAAATTTTAAAGATATTAACTTTCCAGTGGCAGAAAATCAAATACCAAAATTTGAAAAGCAGAATAATGTTTCAATTAACGTTTTCGGACTAGATGAAAAGGAGGACGTATATCCGAGATATATTTCAGAAAAAGCTTCACAATCAACTATAAATTTACTGTACTACAAAAATCATTATGTTTTTATTAAAAACTTTAACGGACTAGTTGGTAGACAGTACAATAAGGATAAGAACAAAAAGTTCTTTTGTTACCGCTGCTTGCATGGCTGTACAAGCAATGAAACATTGCAAAAGCATTTGCAGTACTGTAGTGATGTGCAAAGAATAACAATGCCATCTAAAAAAGATAGTGTGTTACAGTTTGTCCATCATAATCACAAACTAAAAATTCCTTTCGTCATATACGCTGATTTCGAAATGCCTACTTCAACCTGTACTTGGTGTAGAAAATAATCCTAATCAATCGAGTACAAGAAAAGTTCAAAATCATGTTCCGTGTGGAGTAGCGTATAAGGTAGTTTGTTGTACTGATTCTAGATTATCTAAATCAATCAAATTATATCGTGGTAAAAATCCAGCTGTTTGGCTTCTCAAGCAGTTGATTAACGAAGTTGATAATATATTTACTCATTTGAAAAAAGTAACGCCAATGTTAAAATTAACACCTCAACAAGAATCCAATCACGAGCAAGCAGAAATTTGTCATATTTGTGAAAAAGCTTTTGACGATGATAAAAAAGTACATGACCATTGTCATTTGACTGGACAGTATCGTGGAGCGGCTATAATCAGTGTAATTTAAAATTTCATGCTCCAGATTTATTCGGTTATTCTTCACACTTTTCGAGGATATGATAGCCATATTATAGTAGAAGCTTTTGGTGATCCTGAGATAAAAAGCTCATCTAAAACTCGATAACGTCATCAAATGCATCCCAAATAATTTTGAAAAGTACATGTCAGTTACGCTAGGTAAATTACGTTTTATTGACAGCCTGCAGTTTATGGCAGCCTCGTTAGATGAGTTAGTGAAAGGTTGTAGTAAATTTGATAACCTAAGAGACTGTTTTGGAGATAAATTTAATCTACTAGCTAAAAAAGGAGTTTTTCCATACGAATACCTCGACGATTGGAGTAAATTTGATGAAATATCTTTACCTGACAAAGACAAATTTTTACTCACAACTTAAAAACGAAAATATAACTGATGATGAGTACAGGTATGCACAAGATATTTGGAAAGAGTTTGATTGTGAGACTTTTGGTGATTATCATGATTTATACCTGAAAACTGACGTGTTATTACTAGCAGATGTTTTTGAAAGTTTTCGTGAAGTGAGTTATAATAATTATGGACTAGATCCTTGCTGGTATTATTCTGCCCTGGGTTGTCATGGGATGCTTTGCTAAAGTTTAGTAAGGTAAGGTTAGAATTACTGACAGACGTGGATATGTTCAATTTTATTGAAAAAGGTATCCGAGGCGGTATTAGCGTGATAACAAAAAAATATGCTGAAGCAAACAACAAATACCTGAAACAGTATAATCCTGACCTTCCTTCGAAGTATATAATTTATCTAGATTGTAATAATCTTTACGGTGGTTCGATGGCAGAACCAATGCCTTTTAGCGGATTTCATTGGATCACGGTTGATCGATTTCTATCAGAGACAGAAAAAAAGATACCTGACGATGTTTCCTATTTCGTTGAAGTTGATCTTGATTATCCAAATTCGCTACACAAATTACATAACGATTACCCTTTCTGTGCGGAATCGATGGTTATAGATTATAGTTTGTTATCAAAAGAACAACAAGCGTTAGCATCACCAAGGCAACATTCCATGGTCAAGAAAAAAGTACAAAATTTACTTGATAAGAAAATTATGTTTTGCATTACAAAGTTTTAAAACAAGCAGTCGATGCTGGTCTTGTGTTGAGAAAAGTTCATCGTGTACTAAAATTTAATCAGTCGCCGTGGATGAGAGGTTATATTAACTCAACACTACAAGAAGAGCTGCAGCGAAAACAGAGTTTGAGAAAAACTTCTTTAAACTGATGAACAATTCCGTTTTTGGTAAGACGATGGAGAATATTAGGAAAACGTGTAAATATTGAAATAGTTAATGATGTCAATCGCAGAAACAAACTTGTGTCAGACGATGATTTTGTGAGCATGAAAATATTTAATGAAAATCTTGTTGCGATACAAAGAAGAAAAACAAATCTAAAAACTAAACAAGCCGATCTATGTTGGAGCTGCAGTGTTAGATTTATCAAAGTGGATGATGTACGATTTTCATTACACTTTGTTAAAAATCAGTGGCCGGCTAGTAGATTATTGTTTACTGATACTGATTCACTCGTGTATGAAATTGAATGTGAGGACATCTATCAGGACATGTACAATAATCGACATCTGTTTGATCTTTCCGATTATCCACGTGACAGTAAATTTCATGACGACACAAATAAAAAGGTTATTGGTAAGTTTAAAGATGAAATGAACTCGAGCGCTATCAAATACTTTATCGGATTACGTAGTAAAATGTATGCCGTATTGTTAGATAATAATAAAATAACGAAAAAAGCCAAAGGTCTGCCTCGTAATTTTGTTAAAAAGTTTATGAAATTTGATGACTACAGGTATGCGCTTGATGGTGGTGTTAGTTTTATGAGAGCTATGGCAATTCGAACTAATCATCATAAACTCGAAACAGATGTCATTATCAAACGTGGATTGTATAATTTTGATGACAAACGCTATTGTGAAAATGGGGTAGATACATTTGCCCTTGGGTATTGTTATGATGATAGATCTATACTCGACATTATCTTTTCCAACTGAAATTTTATCTAAACTTATAAAATAATGTTTGAAAATTTGACAATGACAAATAGCTACAATAGTAACATCAAATATCTAATGATGGACGGTAAACAATTGACAGTTGAATTTAATAATGAAACATCAGGTATATGTTTTAATGGAACATGTGACAAGTTAAAACTTTCGCTCATCAGATCTGATAACAGCATGTATTTCAATTATCTCGAACAATTGTATCAAAAGTTGCTAGCGGAATTTAAAAACTTTCACAGCCCCATTAGCCAACAAAACTATACTAAACTCACAATTGATCTCGATCGGTCAAAGGTATATTTTATCAACAAAAAATATCCTCTGAACAAACCAGAAATGAAAGATCTGTTTGAGTCCCGTCGCTGTGTGAGTGGTAAAGTAAATTTAGTATCTATAGTCGTGATAGTGAAATATTTTTAATATCAACAGTTGAAACATTAATCATTGGTAACGAGATATAAAATAATATCATTTTCATTCTAATGCTAGTTTAATTTCCACCTTGTTAACTGAAACGTTCTAACACAGTTTAATTTTCATCCTGTTATCTTGTGGTAAAACCCGTTTGCCGTCTTTAGAATAATTGTATTCCACACATGCGCTGTTCTAACAAATTAGTCACCTCTGTATCAGAGCTTATCGCATTCCAACACCTGTTGTTTTGTTTGGTTACAAAATACCTGTTTACAGGTAGTAGTAGGGGGAAAAAAAGAGGTGGGGGAGGGTGAGTCAAAACCCTGTTTTATTTTGAAAAAAAAAGGGGGTGGGGTGGGGGATAATTTAGGACTATAATTTATACTTGTTTGGAGGGTAAAAAAACAAAGTGAGTTGAAAACCTGGTTTTCCTATACTACTATACTGCGTTACATCGTGATCAGGCAATTGTAGAACGATTTAATCGAACTCTTGCAGAACGGTTATTTGGATATCAATATGCAAAAGAATTATTCCAAGAAAAACGATCTCGTGAATGGGTCAAAAGGTTACCGAGTGTAATTGCAGCGTTAAATAACGAGATTACTCGAACTATTAATATGAAACCAAATATTGCAATAAAAATAAATATATACCCGAACAACCACAGCGGGTTAGCACTCAGCCACTTCGCGGTGATGTTACTGTGAGATATTTATACGAACCAGGAGAACTTGAAGGTGGTAAAAGAAGAGCTACTGATCCTATATGGACTATTACTGCGCATAAAATTTCAACCATAACGCGATCAACTGGTAGACCTTCAATCTACAGATTGGATTCAACTGCACCTCAGCGTGGTTTTACACGCGTTCAACTACAAGTCATTCCGGACGATACTCAAGTACCGTCACATGGTCTTAACTGGCTCCGTTACGTCTATTACACTCAAGACAGTTCAACATCACATTGTTTCTGACATGACCAAGACTGTTATTTTTTCTGTCTACGGTGAATTGTCGAGGGTCTATATCCGAATACTGCCAGTGCATTATACAATTGCAACTGGGGCAGTGATTATTCTGTTGTTCTTTTAATGCGATTATTACTTCAGCATCAATATCAAATTCTCGTTGTTTTTTTTGTCCTGCTGTTTGTAACCAGAGTGTTTTTTTATTAATGATGCTAATATCAGTGCTATCATCGTTTGCATTAAAATCATCATCGAAAACAATCCTTCGTAGTTGGTTTATTCGTCGTACTCTGGACACTGCGAGATAGACTAAATTTGACCATTCAATGCGATTATCAACTATCCAAACAATTTGTAACCGTGATGGTCAATCCTTGTGACGAGTGTATTGTTGTTACATAACCAAGCGTCCATGGTGATTTATCAGCGCATAAAGCATCTTCTACAGCATTGATATCAACTAGCACAATATCATTTAACACTAGAATCTGTTTTTCCGTCTGGCCTGGAATTTCAACTTCAATATTCTGCTTTCGTGTATCCGATGGTCTATAACACAACGGTACTGGAAACGTTGGAAATTTTTTCTTGTTTAGCTCAAACAACTTTTACTGAAGTGCGTCTCTGACTATCTTTCTACTTGCTACTACAAAATCATTTGGTCTCCATGTTTCCCAAAAATCATTCATAGGTGTTTCAGAAATTATTTCACGCGCTACTTCACATTGAATTCTATCGGGTTGTAATCTAATTAGTTTTTTAAACTCTCGTAACTGCTCATCGAGTGCTCTATAGTCAGTATCAATTTCTTCGTAATAATCAACAAATCCTTTTAACCAATTATGTGGACTTCTACCAACAAATGGTGGTGGTTGACCATGATCGCCGCTCAATATAACTTTTGTATTATTTTGCAATAACCAATCAAGAAACATTTTTAATACATCTTCTGAAACAGTACATGCTTCATCCCAAATAATAACCGCAGGAATAAATTTCTCACCCATTCGCTCAGGAGTCCAAGCATCGCCCTTGTATCGAAAAAACTATGATACGTGCAAGCTTCAACATTTCGTTGTTTTATCTCTCTCGCTAGTCTATGGGATGGTGTGAGTACAATCATGGACGTTCTCTCTCGATATAATTCTATCACACGTGTTGTCTTTCCAGTCCCACCACAACCGTTTAAATAAACTGTTTTATATCTACAAATTGGATCTGATATCGGTGGTGCTTTAGACATAGAAAATCCTTCGGATTTTTCACTGATAGAATTATCGTTTTTCAGGTAACTGCTTTTAATCTCAACGTCTGCTGATTTAGAATAATCGTATTGTATTTCACGTTTAATTCGCCATGTCCCCAAGTCTTTTCGCTATTAGTAAATTTAGTTACCTCTTTGATATTTTTTATCGACATACATTGAATCAATTGCAACTCTAACTGCTATACTAGGAAATCTATTTATCATTGTGCAAATAAATTGATAGATGCATAACCCAGCATAGAAGCTCTCAAATGTAGATATGCAGAGCTTTCTCCATCACTGTAGTTAACAACTCTACCTAACTTTGTTCTATTGGAGAAGAAGGCTGTTTTACAATTTGAGTACCTATTTTTCTCTACTGCATCTTTAATAACGAAGTCGTATTCGGCATCATCTATAATCAATCGTGAGGATTGTCTTTTAAAGTTGAATTTTTGTCCACCTTGGGTAAATTTACCGATTATTCTTCTGCCGAGATCCTTTGCTTCACTATTTCATTGATTAAATATCTTTTTTGACCATTCAATGATGTACTCCTCGTCAGCATCAATATGTCTTCTAGACTTATCGATTATACTATCAAGACATTCTGGTTCTGGTAACCAGACATTAGTTTGTTTTTGATATGAGATAATCGCTTCGCTGACAATCAACGAAACTAACATTTTACAATCAATCATATATCGCAATAACACTATTGGTAACCACACCCTTTCAGCCATGTGTCTACCGATCCAAACATAACAACATGGATGAAGTCCTTCAGCGAATTCAAATGATACTACGCAAGCAAAACCGGTCAAATCAAAATCAGGCAATGGTCCATTAATAGCAACGCGAGTCATTTCATGTGTGGGATGTCCAAACCGTTTAAAATACTCACCAGCGAATCCATATCCTAGAAAACTTCCTGGATAACAGGCAACGATATCAACTGATATGCTTTCACGATTGTACTTAACGTTCCGTAGATCGCCATGATAATATTCCAGACAGCTGGATTGAACATCCTGTAAAAACTCTTTTCGTGTTGGTTTCCAATTATTTTTCTTTTTTGCAAAATGAGCTGCACCCAATGGAATTGTAAAACAATTTGTAAGTAACTGTTCGTAATCGTCGGATTTTCCATTAAAAACGCTAGCGTTTTCACTGAGACTCATTGCTAGTTTTTTCATCCTATTATGTAGACTTTCAGTACGATATAATTCACCGTTAGGTCTCACAAATTGATTGAATGGACATTCTTCATCTTCAAAACTATGAAGTAGCCATACTGATACAGGGTCGTTTTTACACAAACTAGCAATAGCATCGAATAATCTTTCTTCACTGAGAATACCATCCTTGGAGAATTCTTCTGGGATATACTTCACTGTTCTGTTTCGCGGGAATATTGTAACCGCGGATGTCCATGCGTGTTTGTTATGATTAATAATTTTGATCGGAGCTCCGTTTTTATTGTATTTCGATTCGTATAATACTTCACCGGTTATCGTTGAAACGGTTATCGGAAATCTCAGCGACTTTTCCAATCTAGCTATATCGGAAATAGTTTCACCGTTCTCTTTCACTGTTAGCTCCCATTGATCTATTTTTTACGTCTTAGATCGGTTAATTTATTCCCACGGAGTGCATTTGTAAAGTGTTCTATTACACTTCTGCTACACAATTGAGTGGTTTTACCACTGACGTTGACTGTTTCATTGGTGCTAGTTTTCCGATGTCAGGTTTCTTATTTAACGGATATATCCCATAAACAATTGCTGTTTCAGGATACGCTTTTTCAGAGTATTGTTTATCAATTCCAGTTAACAGCCCTGGTCTGGAATCACGGCTAACAATGACTGTTGTCCTATCTTTGAGAATTGGATAAATTTTGTCCCGTATAATCCAATCGCCCGATTCTAAATTGATAATGAATTTCACTCTGAGAAAATACCGTTTATGGTCAAGTTGTGATAGTATAATAGCTGTTGTTTCATCATTCATTCTAGCATCAACAACACCATCAATTTTAAATGTTGCCCAGGTGTGTGATGCGCCGTCCTGTTTAAACTCATTAACACAATCTCGTATTTTTCTAATCAGACTTTTATTATTTATTATCTCTTTAGGTACGTCTTCGAGGGTTCTATCGAGATTGAATTTAATATTTTTATATGGCTTGATTGTTGATAATCTCTTGAATTCTTCATTCATATAAATAAAGCAAACATTTAAATAGAAAATTTTGTTTATAAATAATGAATCACTGCAAATGGCTTATGATTGGATCAGTAACCCCATGCAATAAATCGTGTAGAGGTGAATTCTGTGGACGTCACTTACAGAGCGTCAGAAATAATTCGACAGGCCCGTCCCCATGCATAAATTGTGGGGTGGGTGTGAGAGGAAAATCACAGTTATGTATCAATTGTGGAGGTAAGCGGTTTAGAGAATTGAAACGTTATTATGATAATCGAATAAAAAACGCTATCATTGACCCTATCCATGACTCTGTCAAAGAAAGAAATCATAAAACCCCTCAAGACTACATTAATAGATTTATAAATAAAGCAAATGATGAATTAGACAAATAGTATTATTGTATATAAATGGAGCAAGAATTCAGACCTCACTCCGAACTTCTTAATTATGAAATATCTCGTGAAGGTGTTGTTAGACACCGTAGACTAAAGAAGCCTGTGGGGTTTGTTAATAATCAGGGATATTTGTGTTTTACTGCTGGAGGAGAGGTATATCTCTGTCATAGGGCAGTCTTTGAGTGTTATATGGGACCGATCAAAGATGGCCGTGTTATTGATCACATTGATTCTGTTCCTCAAAATAATTCTTTTGAAAATTTGCAATGCATTTCTCAAAGTGATAATACAAGAAAGGGAAAGACAGGGACTTAGAAGTCAGTTGGAAAGAGACCAGTACAGTCATTTTATACAGCAACGAATGAAAAAAGAATTTTTCAATCAATGAATACTGCAGGGAAATATTTTGGAATATGTATGCCTTCAGTACGATATGTTGCTGAAGGGATTTATCAAACAGCTATATCAAAGAAAAATGGACATAAAATAAAATTTTCCTATTTACAAGATAACTCTCAATAGTGAGTTTCAATCGCAATGTCCACGCATACATGTATTAAAAAAGTAAATTACAGTAGCTGGAACAGCCAAGGTCAGTAGCTGGTACAACCACACAAACAGGTAGTAAATTTGGTCGTTGTACTGGAACGCGCGCGTAAACAAGACACTCTGTCAAGGTTCTATTAATAGATTTTTTAAAAATCCCAATTACGCACGTTAACAGCTGTTTAGAGTTTGGATGAAAATGAAATTATTTTGTAATTACAAATTACTTTGTAATTTCCACAAGGAATAATACAAATTAAAATAGATTGTATGTGAGGTCAAAATAGTAAATTACATTACATGTAATTCAGTTTTTTAGTATAAATACATATAGTATGACAGGTCCCATGACAGAGTTATCTCGTCATGAATCCATTATTAGTACGATTAAATAAACACGTAATATTATAGAAATTAATAAAAATTTTGCTATTATTTAACAGTTGTATTCTTTTTTTAATGTTTTATTTAAATATTTAGTTTCCATTGAAATTACTACACAATTTACACTATGAAATGCTAGGGAAATAAATACACACACTCGTTTATCGACACTGGCCTTATTATCACCTTATATATAATATGAGCTGTAGAAGCTTGGGGCTTTAAGCGAAGCCCAATATGCCAATCAAAACTACCCACGCCATTGACATGGTGTGGTTGAATTTTCTCAAAAGCAACCAAGGTTAATTTCTTGGGTTGCTTTTGATTGGCATATTGGGTGTAGTAAGTCCGCCCCGTCGTTTCATGTCTGTAATGTCCTGTGCTGTCCCTATCACCTCATTGTATATAAACCATCCTATATGTAATCCTTGGGCTTATTTGAATGCGAAGGCACCCAATGAGTTCCAAGAATGTGCTGTCCCTATCACATACCATCCTATGTAATCGCATTGTATATATACCATCCTATAAAATCGTATTGTATATATACCATCCTATATGTAATGTACTGTCCCCCACAACATATCTTCTGGGAGATCTAATATAATCTTTATTACGTTTGAGCTTCCGTCGGAGATCTATGTTTCGGGCCCTTGGGCTTATTTGAATGCGAAGGCACCCAAATGAGTTCCAAGAATGTGCTGTCCCCCCTCTGGGCCTCTTTGACGTCATTTGGCGTGAAAGATATCCAAATGAGGCTTCATGTTATATGTTACATGTTGTGTAAAACCGCTTATGGTTTCTGAGTCTAATACCCATATAGTCCGCCCTTGAACTCGATTGGGTTAGGGTATTGTATAAGTCTTTAATGTATGCTTAACTATCTGCCTATTAACTCGAAGGAGATGACCAAGCATTGTATATGTCCCTTTTTTGTATGTTGGATTGGGTATTAAGGGCTTAAATAATATTTTAAATATAAGAAAATACATTCATAATAATATTCAATAAATGGAATTTCAAGATATTACATCTATCATCACAGAAATATCAAATTTAAGAAATCAAGGAATCGTACTTTCTGAATTTTTAAATGAAGACAGACTTTTGAATGAATTTGAACAAATTAATATACAATTGAAACATGGAAGATATGTCCTACCTAAAATGTATTCACTGATAAAAAGAATCCAAAAAGCGGTTAATGTTTCTTTGTATAACAATGATATTAATTTATTCATTCGGCTATTTAGTATAGTTGAAGCAATTAGAAAGAAAGTAGGGAACAGTACCAAGTTCGGTCAAAGATTGCTTTGAAAGTGAAATCTATAAGACGTTTGATTGATGAGTCTGGAAGCGAAAATGGAAATGCAAGCATTGAAACCCACTGAAAACCCACAATTGAAAAAACGTTAACATTTCCAATAATGACATCAGAATCATTAACTACCAGACTAACCCGCGAGAGGTTAGCATTACTGAAAAAGTTTATACCAATTGGAGATGACGTGCGAGATAAACTACAACATAGACAGCAAGCGCAGACTGACTTTTCTATTGGGAGTGAACAGCTTTTTGCCCCTGTAACTAAAGCCACTAAAGATATGAAACTTGCAACAGAACGTGCTATATACGGCGACATCCCTAAAGAGGGACCACGAAAAGAAGTACCTATCATTGATGTGCTGGGAAAGATTGCTACAGAGACTGAAAAAACTCAGGAGGGAATAAAACAGCTTTCAGGTGAGTTACAAACTCAGCGAGAAATACAACAAATGGGTGATATTGATACTGATGATAACCCTGTTGAAGGTGCTAGTGGAATCACTAGTGATTCTATTGAAAAAGTTTCCACTAAAAAAGGTGTTCCTTTTAACGAGAAATTCACCGATGAAGCTATAGCAGAAATCAGACGAATTCCATTGCTGAAAATTGAAGACTATATGTCATTTGGTGACTTCGCTATCAAAAGTTATTATACAAGGAGGAAATTTTTAAAAGACGAGTATGAAAAAAACACAAAAAAACGAGAGGACTGGGGGGATTGGATATATAAAATTAATAAAGAAGACCCCGGCAATTTAAAAAGGAATACATTGGATTACAGAGCTTTTAAATGGAAGTTGATACGTATGTTATACAACAACAACAACTAAAAGAACAACAACAACAACACCGAAAAGAACAACAACAAAGTCGAGGTCGAGGTCGAGGTCGAGGACGTGGTCAACAATCTCCAGAAACTCAAAACGTTTCCGAACCAGCAAGTGCTTTAGGAAAGGGTTATGGAAGTTCTCATCATGATTATCATATGTGTCCTAGTAATATCATTAATGATATGTCACGACTTGAGGTTCTTATGGGAGGTAAGCGAGCTGGGAATAACTCTGTCGAAATAACTAATGAGGCATTTGATATTTGCAGACGATTATTCTAAGGGGGGATAATTGATGTTTATACGTATCGAGAACTCTTGGATGAGTTAATGGACGGAATTCCAGGGGAATTTAGTGGTTATTATAGCGATTGAAATTTCTGAAATGCTTGCATTTAGAAATTACAAAGTAATTTCAAATAAGATGATAGTACACTATAATCACGATAAACCAACAAACGTGTATGTGGTAAACTCACAATAGCCCGTCTATAGGGCATACTATGGAGACGGCCTTGGAAATACCATAGCGGGTTTATTCACAAGAATAGCCCCAAAAGTAGCACCAATTGCTAAACAATTAACGATGAAAGCCATTGATGTTATTCGTAATAAGGGAATTAACGCTGTTGGAGATCTTGCAGGAACGGCCTTTTCTACCGCAAAGAATAGAATAACGTCATTGGTGAAATCTAGATTCGGACGAAAACCACCACAAATGGTTTCACCGCTACCTTCAACAACAATGATGCCTGCAAATGTCAGTAAAGTGATAAATAACGCAGTGGAACAAAACTAACATCATTGGCAATGACTTCACCAGATAGTAGTAATATTGCAAGTATGATAGCGGGAAGCGGTCTTGGAGGAAATCGCAAAAATTTTAGACGAAAAAGAAAATGATAGTAGAAATTGCTAGCATTACTACATTTAGAAAAATGATAGTGTTTTAGTATAAATGTCATTTTAAAAAATCGCTCATCCAGCGTTTGATATGGCAGCACCGGTGAATAAAGATGATTCTAAAATTAACTATCAGTATTATGTCTATCCTGCAAGAGAGCCTAATCAACGGGGGAGAGTTGAACTTCAAGTTCAAGATACAAGTAGATACTTTTTGCCGTGTGAGGCGTTTATTGAAGTAGAAGGAGAGCTTGTAACAAATGTTGAAGCTAATACACCATATGAGGATGACCTAAATATCCGAGTTGGTTTCGTAAATAATGGCATTATGGCACTATTTAACAGTGCAAGATATATCATTGATGGAAAAGAAATTGAATCAATAGAACAAGATGTTGATATTGCAACAACAATAATCGGACTTGCGAGATATTCTGATGATTATACAAGATCGGCTGGTCCGTCTATGATGTTTGCTAAGGATACTTCTAATCATGCTGACCATATTCAGTTTATTAAAAGTACGAACTGCGAGAGATACTGCAGAATTTGATCAACAACTCGCAGATAATCTAGACCGTGAAGATAGACCAGCCGCTGAATTCGACATTTTAAAAAGCGTCAATGATAATTTCAATCTAGGATTTGCAACACGAAAGGGAGCATTGAAAGGACAGCATCGACGGTTTTCATGTGCAATTCCGTTACATCACATATTCGGATTCTGTAGAAATGTCAGAAAAGTCATCTATGGAGCAAAGCATACAGTCGTGTTAGTGCGAAAGGAGAATGACAATGATGCAATCTGGCGTGCTAATGGTGTTGATAATGGTAAAGTCATTTTAAATAAATTGGTTCTATGGATGTCCGCCTTAACTCCATCAGTCGCAATAGAGCAACAATTATTATCGTTTATGGACACAGGTGGAAAATCATTGCTAAGTTGGCTAACAACAACGACTGATACGAAGCAGGATAATGTAAATGGCAAATTTACATGGCACTTAGCATCAAAACAAGGTGTTTCAGCTCCACGTCATATCTTTATAGCCTTACGGGATGCAAATCGAGTGGGTCGTCAATTATCCAGTCATATGATATTTGATAAATTAGGAGTAAGTGAAGATTTGTTGAGAATAAACGGACAACAAGAGCCAGCAGAGATTGTACAGCTTGATTATAATAACAACAGCGTAGCACGTGTATATCATAGAATATTGTCGTTTATGGGTCGTGATCAAAATGTTGATACTGGTTTGCAAATATCGCAAATTGATTTTGAAAAACACTATCCGATTTATTACTTTTCATTGGAACATCTTGACATTGAGACAATCTGTTGTTGATATATACTTCCAAGCTCGGGTACAACGCCCTGCTGGTATAGCCGATTATAGAGCAGTTGCTGTCATTCTCAGTGATAAATCAATGTTGTTAGAAGGAATTGGCGGACGAATGAGACTTATTGATGCACCAGTGGGAAACATGTAGTTATAAAATCCATAGGATTTTCACAATAAGATCAATTGAAAGTGTAAATTACGTTTTAGAATAGAATGACATATAGTATTGTTAATGTCCAGTTGACTGATGGTCAGGTCAAGAAATTGAAATCAAAGTCGGCTAAAGAATGTGGAACCACTATAACGCTGAAACCCACTCAAATGTCCGGTGGTGCGCATAAATTATCATTGACAGATCGTCAAATAAAACATTTCAATGATGCGCTAAAGAACAAACGAGGAGTTCAAATTGATTTTTCGAAAGCAGCAATCGCCAGTATGATAAAATCAGGTGGTATATTCCCGCTGTTATATTCAAACGATTTCAGTATTGATTGCAGCGGCTGCCCGAGCGGTTGCGAAGGCGGCAGCGTTAGGAGCCGTTGGTACTGCTGCAGGAATGGCCCTGAAAAAAGCTACTGGGAATGGCTATAAAAAAGGGAAATTGTCAAAGACTACCAGGAACCCCATACAGTTGGTACAAGGGCGCGGGCCTAAGAATACCAGGAACGGCTTACTAGTGGAAAAATCCCTTGGATTTTCACCAATGTCCAATTTTGATTTAATTGATGCTGTAAAATCGTTATCAATAAAAAAACTTTAGAGGAGTTTTCATGAGAGATCAATTACCATCAAAACCAATGAAAAATGAAACGGGTATTATCAATCTTGATAACAGCAGCGGAGAAGGAACTCATAGGGTCGCAAATGCAATTGATCCACGTGGAGTTGTCTATTTTGATTCATAAGGATTAGCTCCACCAAAAGAATTTATGCGATACGTATCTACAATGACATAGTCATCGTTGGCTCCAAATTTTTATTCCACGCTACCAACACAACAGTTAAATGATCCGCCGATATGTGGTCGTGAAGTATTAAACGTCCTTGCAGAGATATCTAGATTTCCAAGGAAACCACCACAAGTTGTTGCTAATAAATATATAAGCGGGCAATGGCAAAATCGCTAGCATTTTCACCAATTAGAAATTATTTACAATTAAAAATCTGAAATGATTTAGAAAAACGTAAACGTTTTCGTATAATGATTGATATTTGGGGACGACCTCTATCAGAGTAAAAAAAACATAAACCGATAGTAAATTCGCTGTCGAAGATTTAAAAAAAATAATCGAAGATGAAATCGCCGAGACATTAAACTTGTCAAGTGTAGATCCAGGGGAAATAGTTGTATTTCCAGATCGCCAGGGCATATTGAAATCTAGTAATGTCTCATTGGATGATATCTTAATACGAAGACGTGACGTTGAAAATACAATAGCGTTATATTCAAACGATGGAAACTCAAACCGGGGGTATTTGCTTCAAAGATCACGGATAAACTAACAACAGTATATAGCACTGCAAACGCGTTAAAATCACTCAATGATGAATATAACAATCATAAAGCTGAATTCAATAAATTCTATGAATTACAAAAGTCAATCGTAGACAAAATCGACAAACAGCTGCTAGAATTCCTTGGAAATCCACCAGTAACCACACCGAATATTGCAGAGATAAAAGCATCTATGTTGGAAATTGCAACACTTCAATCAAGATATGAAGAACTCGTAAAACAGTTTTCAACATTTCGTAAAAACATTGTTGATAAATTTTTGGGAGGTCTACTTGATAAACTAGATATCAAACTTCCGGATATTAAAAAATCCATCGAAGAAAAACCAGCGATTAATCGGCAATTGGAAGCAATCAACACGGATATTACAACGTTCAAAAACAATCTTCCGCTACTTGAAAAGATAAAGATTCCTCATGAGAAGAATATCATAAATATGGTATACACAGTTCTCTCTGGATCATTAGATTGGGAACCTAAAAAGAATACAATAACTCTCACTGTGTCAAACAAGAGTATTTATCGATTAACAATAGTGTCACTGAATCAGTTTAATATATCATCATCGACTTCATATGGATACAACAACGTGATTTCAACGACTATTGACGTGGGTGAATACAAACGGTTTACAATAACAAGCACTGATCCTAATTTAAATAAGACATCATTTGTATGGTACATGGAGTTTGTAGCTGATCTGAATTAGAATTTTTAACAATTAGAAACCACTTGAGGTTTTAAAATAATATGACTCCGTCATCGCAATATCGCTATGATACAGTCAAAGAGTTTTTAACGAAACTCAAAACACTCATTGATGAGTATGAAATACAAATTAAAAAATATCGCAGGAGAATTACCGCGATTGATGTTACAGTATACTCGGTATCTGGTATAATGGCTGGTGCTGGTATTATACTATCTCCAGTAACAATGGTAGCTCCGATTGCTGTCCCAATTGCTATTTCCGCGGTGACAACATTTGCTGGGATTGCAAATGATATTACTAAAAAAATATCATCGTGTTCTCAAGAAAAACTTAACGACTATACAGTAAAACATCAAACAGTATCTATTGGTTACTCACAATTGTCCTCGTTGATGTCATCATCGATTGATGATACGATAATTACCGAAGATGAGTTCTCCGCGATGGTACGTATTTGTGATACTGCGATTAAAAACGCTAGCGTTTTTTCATCTATTGCGATTTTAGACATTGTAAATAATAATAATAATGTCGCAAGAGATTCAACTACTTCAGCGGATAGCAGAAAATACCACTCCGCGGAAAACAAGCATGATATCAATATCGTCAACAACCCCTGAATTCAGTGTGAATTTCTCTTCCACTGTTTCAGTAAAGGAAATCACGTTGGCAAAATTACGAGTGTATCATAGTTGGCCTAATATCAGATCGATTACATTTGATGGTCAGAGACCTAATAATTCTCTGGTGTTTGCGTATATGAATAAAAAAGATGACACTCCAGATTGGAACATTGTTTCAATACCAACTGGGTCCTATCAAATTGAGCAAATTAATAATGCATTACAACGTAGAATAAAATCTATTACTAGAAGGAATCAAAAATCGCGATAACAGTTCATGAACCAACACTATCATCTGCAATTGAAATAAGCTCTACTGGGTGTGTTGTAGATATTTATAACAGTTCAATAAGAACAGTATTAGGATGGCCCGAAGATCCACCTGGTAGAAATGCTAGCACTTCCATACCCGAGCCGGTAAAGTCTGATTATATCACTGATAAGATAGCATCCGAGAATCCAGTAGAAGGTAATAGAAATCGCAGGAGTATATCTTCTAATCTCCTTGGCAAGGCGATGCGTGAGGGGATCGTGGCTGGCATTTTAAAGGGTATGAAGGCGAGGATAGAGAAATTGGAGAAAGAGAGGGATGAAAAGGTGAAGGAGAAATTGAAGAAAGAGTGGAATGAAAAGATTAATGAGGAGTTAGGTGAACGTCGTATTACTGATAAATTCACAGCGATAAATAATGATCTTTCGTTATTGTTAGTATCTCTAAGATCTGGTTCTCTCACTAAAGACGAATTCATCAGCGTGGTAGCTACATGTAATAAAATTATCGATGACGCAGAAAAATATCATTCTCGAACCATTCAAGAAATAGCAGGTGATCCTGAATTAAGTAAATTTTTTGCAGAGAAATATAAAATCCCCGTTGAAGATATTCCAACGTTTAAACTACCAGGATATAACATACCAGAATTGAAGAGAGATCTCAGAGCGGCCATCGACGAGGGATTCAGAATAATCCATGACGAATGGAAAAATAAACAACCCAAACCAATGATATTGACTCACAATAATTCTCAAAACGGCGACGGTAGACATATCGCACCGAACAATGTGGACATTTCATCGGTGATCGCGCTTAATTTAACGTGTGATGTAATCGAAGGAAGCTATCAAAT